>KK120562.1:199169-219238 GCA_000611955.2 Stegodyphus mimosarum | reverse complement strand
TACTACGTTTTCGCGGAGCGTGTTGGGAAGGTTATGTAACACATAAAATGTGTAAGTATTACAACATAAAATGTAAATAATTAATTTAAAGGTAAGTGACGAATATTTTAACGATCGTAATGTTTGTTTTGCATATTATTTTATTATATTTTTGTGGCAATAGTTTCCATACTAATTTATGGTTTAGAATTGTATGTTTTGTTTACAATAGGTTTTCGCGGAGCGTGTCGGGAAGGTTGCAATGAATTGCAAAGACGTTTAGCAGAAACGCGCCGAATTGCCGATTTTCAAAAAATCGCCAAGCAGTGCGCTAAACCGCATTTTCACCCAGCTCTCTCTCTATATATATATACATATATCAATTAAATTAAAAACACACACATTAATTTGAACATTCAAATACTAATTGCCAATTACAGAATACAAGCATAAACTATTTTGCTGCAATATTCAGCAGACTGTATTTTAAATATGAAATATTTATTTGCTAAACAATTAATATATTTGTTGAAGTCACGATACATATCATAATCAGCATGAAGACTTATTTAAAATATTTATTGGCATTCTTAAAAAACTTAAGTTTCCCTAATTTCAGCCATAACTGTAAATTTAATTTGATGAAAATCACATTTAAAAAATACATAAATTAAGAAATTATAAAAAACATAATGTAAAATATGTTGACCTGTAAGCATTGCAAATATTTAATTTTAATCTACACTTTGTTTATTTTGGCTTTTTCTATTTTTAATTTTTTATGTGTCCTTATACAGATACATATAAATGCTAAAGTTTTGGCAATTCTACATATATGATAGACATTTTTAATTAAAAATATGGCATTACTTCAAGAAGAAAAATTGTTAATTTTAAATTATTATTAATTTTGTTGAAAATAACAAAATAGTAAAATCCAACAATAGAAACAACTTTTAAATATGAAAAAAACCTTAAAAAGATACATAAAAATAAAACTCATCTTTTACTTTCTCTACAATTGTAATTATTATTTTTAAAGAACTATTTATTAAATCTTATGGTTTATGTCTTAGTAAATTATACAGTATTATTATAACTTAATATTTATCAAAAACTTGAATTATGCATTTTTTATAAAATGTTTTCACACTTAAAACTTTGTTGACTAATATTTTGGGAGTTTTAATTTTGGAAAGTAAGCTACATGGTTGTCTTTTTTCAAAAGGGATGTGAATATAATAAAATACATAAACTGCATATATGACATCTAAATAAGAATCTAAAGCATATCTACTAAACCATTTTAATTTCATTTGCTACATATTTTGTATAAAGTTAAAAATAAATGCAAATTATAATAATTTCACAGCAAATTACAATGTCACAGATGTGGTAATGTTTTTGCAATGTTACTTAAATTCAAGAAAATTTAAATAAATACTGATGAATAGCTTCACAATTATTTCTAATAATAAATTATGGGTATGATTTTGAATTAATTTAGTTCAAAGAATACAAAACTGCTCAGCACCAAACAGGTAATTTAACAGAATCTGCTGAAGTTTTATCATTCATAAACTTACTGTTTATAGTTTAATATTCTCAGCAAAAGAAATCAAACCAGGAGCAAAATAAATTTTGAAATAAAATCTCATTCTTTCAAAGTTAAACATAAGAAAAGAAAGGATTACAAATATGCAAAAACACAAAATTCATTACTTTTCTCCCTTCACTAAACGAATTAACAATAATTTGCTAAAAGTCTTTGAAATAAAACAAAAGCAACCGCGTTGATCGCTTATCTACACCTATAATTGGACATGATTCAACTCTATGAAACATGTTTAATTGACAGGGAAATGTTGCACCGGTAAGAATTAAGTATGCTAAAGAGCTGCCCAACATACCAGAAGTCATCATGAAGAATTTTTCTCTCAAACATAATACAAATCTTTCTACATTATTATTAACCAAATTAATATATTGAAAAGGAAAAAAGAGAGAGACAGAAACGGGGGGAAAAAACATGAATTAAATCTTCATAGAGTTTCAACAATGAAATATTCAAAACGCAGAATAAAAAATAAAATTTAAAAGTACTTACTTCTTCAACGGTGATAGGAAGAACAACTCTGCTAAAAAAAATAAAATTTATTTATATTAATTAACGACTGTTAAGTTCATGAACAATCTTTTATATATATTTCACTGTCAAAACCATGCAAATATAACACTGAGTCATACTTTTAGAACAATTTTTATTTCAATCACCATTGAGCTAAGCATAATATATTTACACTTGTGATTGGGAGTAATCATAAAATGTACTTACTATTCTTTAATAAGCATATTGTGTTTGATCGATCACGCACCGTTCCAGCGTTTATGCCTCAACTCCCACACCTGCTAGCAAATCTGATGCAAAAGGAGAAAAGCAAGTTGTGCTGTATTCAAGTTAAACTTCGATAATTATTTACAGAATATTGGCAGCAGGCTGCGCAGGGATTTATGTTAAAATTATTTTATAATATGAATAAAAATTCTCAATCTTTCAAAGATGTTATAAAAAAAATCGCGATATAATCATAATAACTAGCATTTCCTAAATGTACAACAGCAGGCTCAATACGATATTTACTTTTAGTGATTAAGCTTTCTCATTTGCAAACCTATCTCTGAAAAATATCGAAATACAAGTACGTATTTTGCCGATTAGTTTGCTGTTACCCATTCTATGGGCTGAAATATGTAAAATTACTTCGATGTCTTTTCTTGCTGTTTGACATTGACAATTAAGAATGTTTGCGGTTTGCACAAAAATGGAGTTATCCGAATCCTCATTTTTCAGTCATGTCCTCATTTGCAAAGATTAAATTTACATTCCGGAGAAGAGAAAATTCGAACAAGAATTGCCTCATTGAGACTAGATCTCAAAAGGAGGGTGCAGGAGAGAGTTCGAAGAAGAACTTACGAATTTGCAGTTCGAGGATTTAGGGTTGGCAATAAAGAGGTAGTAAGAAATTATCGCCAGGGCGAGAGACGATGGAAATTTGGTACCACCCAATCCAAGGATAGACAGCTACATTACACTATAAATATAGATGATCAGCTACGGCGGCAACATGTCGACCAGATGCATGATGGAGGAACCATAACTGATGATGGTTGCATACGTCCAGCTCATGCGATTTCCAAAGAAGCGAATATGACTGGCGTTCGAGAACCATTCGAAGATAATAGTCACCAGATAGATGAGTCTGTGTAGTCTTTCGAGCCCGAGGTTTTACCAGAAGTCCCATCTACCGATACTGCTGCTGATACAGCCACGTTACCAGAGAAACCAGCTATGCCACAACCTTCGGGTCGATCCACAAGAATTCGAAGACCCCCAAATAGACTAAACTCGTGATAAACGGACGTAATGTATCGAGTAATCGTTATCGAATTTAGAACTGGCGGGCTAAGTATCTCCAGGTGCGCTAAGTGATTGTAAACTAGATAGGAAATTGTGAAAGTCGGTCATGGAGTTGTAAGCTTTTATGTGTAGTGATGATGTGTTTTGTGTAAATAAAGCGTCATGTAACTTTAATACACTGTCTTGTGCAATAAATATACGATAAAGACACAACAGAGACACATATCGGTACTATATTGGATTGAGTTACTTAGATTTTGCAAAAGCATGCAAGAGCATCTGCTTTTTAGTAGACTCTTTAAGGGAAATTGTCTCGATTCACGTTATACATAAGAAAAACCATGAGAACTCTTTTGCAACCCGCTCGTTTGGAGCGATTTAAATTCCGGTCGAACTACCAGTATTCAGTGGTTTTATCGCTTGGCTGTTGGTGGGTTATTTCAGTTCTGAGAGAGAGACATCATACTTTATCGGCTGTATTGCAGAAGTTTATGAGAAAACAACGATCAAGTTGAAACACTGTCCACCGTGAAGACGCAACATCATCCTATAAACCGCAGTACGAACAGTGAACTTATCGCACAAATAAAACGTTAAAAAAGAGTCGGCTGAGTTACAGTCTAGATTACGTTTCTTGTGGCTTCTTTATAACTCAAATTAAGAAAACGTTCTAAAAAGAGCTATCATTATCCCTGACGCTGCAGCTGCTATCTTCTCAAATGCGAGGAAAATGATCCTCAGGATGTATGAAATGATTTGAATGGATGGTAAAGTGTAACAACTGTAAAAAACATGTTTTGAGAAAATATTACATTGTTGCATGCTATGGGTTCAGATAGACTTCTTTAATAGCTACGTTAGATCAGTAAGAAAAAATTAACAATTTACTGAAAGAAATAACAGCTCTACAGCTGGGTAAATCTCCAAATAACGCCGATTCTGCTGTCACCAAAACCGAACAAGAGAACTTTTGCTCATATCCCCGATTCTGCTTGAACTGTGTTTAGAATTCAAACTTCGATTGATTCAAAATTAAGATATCTACGTCATAATGCATGAAGAAAACCCTACAAACACAATATCCCTTAAGATTCAAGTAAATAAAGCATGCACATAAACAAATAAATAAATAAAAACACTAACAGTAAAAAATACATAGAATCTAAACGTAATCAAGTAAGTACTGATACGAATATAAATTTACATCATTTATGTTTGGGGTCTCTTATGTTTCACTTTTACTTCTCTAAAACCTTTTAGTACCGTTCTTGCAAAGTAAACCTGAATTAGCCCTTTGATCACAACTTTCTGTTGAACCAAGAGCCGCATAGAAGCTCTATAAATCATGTTTTCATAAGGAAATATAAAGCTGATTTATGACACAAACAAAATTCTAATAATTGAGTAGCACAGCAAATTGTCCATTATTAAGGCTACAACTGAAATCACATGGCGTTCTGCTTCCTGTTGTTCATAGTTGCAGTATTACAGTACTCAGAAACAATAAATACAAGACAGCTTTTAAATAATTATTACTCCGATGAAGAATCTTCGGTGCATTCTAAAAATTTCTTATTAAAAAATTAACATTAAAATAAAATACATTTTTAGAATTCATATTAAAAACTTGAACCAGAAAGCAACTGCATACTGCTCATTCCAAACTTTTCAGAAATGCAATGACCTCTGCTTCTTAATTGGTTTATGCTTCTAATAATGATATAGCAATTATTGTCTATTTTTCTACTATAATTTTAAGGAATATCCCAATGATGGTATTCCTACTACATTTTCTCATGTATTTTGTAGGGGTATTATATTGGTTTTTATTATTAATATTTTAAATTTTAATAAAATTATTAACTTTTTTTGACCTTTTAACTTTGTTCTTTGCATTCTGGAGCATTTTATAATAAACACATTCTGTTTTACACTTCATCCTTTAGAAACGTTTCTAACCCAGAAATGATACATCTGAGTCATAAAGAGATCATTTTAGATAAATTAAACAGAATACTATAATTATATACAAAAGGATAATAATGTCATTTCTGGCGCTAATGTAATAACATCGAAAAGGCTAAGTGTTTTCTGGAAAAAGAAAAAATCTGGACGCCACATGACTTCCTTCTATGGCCTATTAAATTGTATACATTTTTGGCTGAATTTCTTTTAAATTTATTTCCTTGAATTTCGTTAGAGATATATTTCTAATTCAATTGATTCAGTTCTCACTTCGCGGCAATGTAAAAAATACACAATACTGAAAAAAATCTTCATTAAAAATTGTAAAATATAGAAAAACATAAAACAGACACAGCTAAAACAGTTAAAAAAATTTTACAATTAAAATTGGAGTTTGTACGCAAAAACTAACAATTCTGCCAGCAGGCAAGAAGGCCGATTTTTCTGTGCAAGCAATTCAAAGTTTACGTTTGGTCCTACTCACAAAAAGACACTGAAGGTGCAGAAACCGACTTAATTCACTATTCTACTAAGAGTTTCAAATGCAAACAAATGACGGTTTAGTTAAGCTTAGCAGCGTTTAAATAACTTGCATTCTTGTATTCTTGCATTAACAGCTCAGCAACTGTTTGAAGTCCTACCTTTGATAATGTAAAATAGGCAAGAAAGGAAAATATTTTCACTACACAATCATAAACAGAAGCTCTTCCTCTTAAATTTGATTCTAGTGCATCTAATATAGGAATAAATGATTTAATCCTAAATTAATCTCTTGAAGAGAGTTCGTCTAAGGCATCAAGGTCAGATGAATTTTCGTAATTCCCTTGCCTTTTACTTCTTATTATCCTTCTGGCAGTTCTATATTCAGTATTTGGCAACGTTTATTTTGCTCAAGTGCATCAAAACCTTTCCTAATTCCACGTAAAATATCCAAAAGTGACCTTTACAAATCTGCACAACTAATAAATAAAATATTCGTGCTCCGAAGAATTTTATTTATTTTTGAAAAATATCTCAGTATTCGATTCCAGAAATGGAGCATAAACACGAATTCAAATACTTCCATCTCCTCTAAAAGATTATTTTCCCTCAATCTAGTATTATTATCTTAATGTAAATAATTGAGGGCATCTGTGATATCATTGTAATTTTCTAAAACAGCTTTCGTAGCTTTTGCGTGTCCTCCCATCTAGTGTCTGATAAATATTTAAGCACTTTAGAATGAGGTTTCAAATGTGATTTCAGAACTGCCCATCTTTTTGTGGAAGACGAAAAAAAGATATAAACTTCGTTCACAACACCAAAAAAAATTAACATCATCAAAGCAACAATCAGCAGCTGAACGACCTACTAAACTTAAGAGTGACCAGCGCATGGAACAAATCTTGCAAACTTGATTTTTTTTCGATAATTTTTTGCTGCATACCATTGTATCTACCAGCCATATTGGCTGCATTATCATAAGACTGTCGTCGGCATTTTCTGAAGTCAATTTCAAGTTCAGTAGTGATACAGTTAAATACTAAATCAGCTATGGTTTCCCCTGACTGATCTTTTAGCTCAAGGAAAGTTAAAAATCTCTCATTTGGCAAATCGTCTTCAGGTGACACATATCTAATAATTAAGGTTAACTGATCAGTATGAGATACGCCAGGAGTGAAATCTACCGAAAAGCTAAAATAGCCAGCCTTTTTTACTTCCACCACAATTGTGTCTTTCACTTTATTTGCCACAAGTTGAATGATTTCCTCACATATAGTTTCAAATAGATATGAAGGTTCTCTCTCTTCTCTCTATCAATCGATATGGAAATATCGATTGATATGATCTCTTAAAAAATGGATCGAATTTTGCTACTAGCTCTAGAAGACCAAAGTAATTGCCATTATTTGGAGTTCCAAACTTTTCATTGTCTAATCTAAATGGTAAACCTCGCTCTGCAAGAATGCAAATTACAGCGAAAACTCTTTCTATAACGTACGCTAGTATTGCAGTTCTTTTTTTATTTCTTCCTCTAGCTTTGAAGTTAAAGTTTTCCCTTTTGCTCTTGTTAACATAGCATTCCTGTAATTTTCCGAATTTTCATGACTTTGAATGATAGCAGGGTTTTCCCAGTCATTAAACCATTCAGAAGTTAACGCTGTTGCAGAAGATGCAATATTTGGAAAGTGTTTACAAACAAAGCAAAAAACACGGCCATTTGAGTGAAAATACACAAGTCATTCTAGGATATATTTTCCTCCACTGGCTTTTCTTGAATAAAAATTGCTTTTGTTTTGTACAAAATCTGGACTGATTCTTATATTCTCGCTTAGAATTTAAAAATGGTCCATAGTGATACTGAACTTGAGAACGACCTTTCGCTACTCAATATGATACATCATTTTGCGATAAATTTGTCCACAAGCCAACATCTGTTACATTAGACATATATTTGACATCACTATCTAAATTTGCAACATCTTGAACAGGGTGTTTCTCATTAGGTGTGTGAAAAAATTTCTGATTATTCGTATTATTTTGTTGTGGCTCGTTTGTATATTCGTGTTCAGTAAGTTGCTCTTGAATTAGTTCCATACTTTCCTTTTGAGTTGGTGCAACGGCCGTGTCTTCACATACAACGTGCTGCATTGCTTCCAAATGGGTAATACTAGTTGGCCCATGCATGTAAGCAGTAATCGGTGTTAGCTTCTTTGCCTCATTCTCTTGTGGCTTCTTTTTCTTGCGTTTGCAAGGGCCACTTTCAAATCTTTTACTCCTTATTAGATTAGAATCTAGAACAAAATATTTGAGTTATTAATTATTGTGAATAAATAAAAGTTAATTATTTATTATTAATAGAAAAACAACATTTTACGTATTTGAACTGTGGTAAGTTTTCTTTTGTTGATCGAAATTTTCGATAAACAATTCATTTTCGAATAATAAATTGAAGTAAAATAAAAACTCATTTCCGTGAATAGCGCGTTTCTTATAACAGTCATTGTTTATAAAATAATAAATGTTGATTTCATAATTTCTGAATTTCAAACACTAATCAATTAAAAATATATTTTCAAAATATTTTTAGTTCAATAATGAAATTAAATTATCATTTTTCAATCAAGATTGTACGGAGCTGTTAAATTGTCTCACTGAAAAAATAGCAATTATGAATAATGAATTATATATATAGTCATGAAAATATAAAATAAAGCATGTAATATACATTTTAAAATGTACAAATCAAAACATACGTTATAAACTTACGTAGAATTCCGCAAAATGAAGATACTGTCACAAAATGTTTTTTCAGTAGTCTATAAACACTTCACTAAAGTATTGAAACTGAACTCAAAAGGCGAGAATCAAATAATCGTGTACGCAATCCTAAAATAAGAATGTTTTCTCAAAGTAACACGAATATAACCTAACGTCGGGATATCGATAGGTCTGTTCGTTTGTCTGTTCTAATCTACACCAGTCTGCACTTTATTTATGCAAGAACAAACCAGAGCTTCGTAGCATAAAGCACGTCAATATTTGCCATAGCAATCAGTGAACGTATGAACTGTACTTTGGTGCAATCTAGTATACACAAACGAACAGATCCAATGAACCGAACGCGTTGATCTTAACCAATACCGATTTATGTTTGTTTATTAATCATATGCGTAGAATTTCTCCTTATTTTCAGGTCAGTGTTTTAGTGTTGACTGTTTTTAGAATAATGTCAGTTTAATTTTGCTAACAATTTGAACGTATGCCCCTCTTGATCTTGAGGCCCTAGGCGGAAGCCTAGTTAGCCCATAGGAAAATCCGAACTTGCTAGGTTTTTTGGTGAGGAAGATGTGAAAAATTAGCAGTGCCCTTGCCGGGACTAGAACCTGGACCTTCGAATAAGCGCCGAGTGTGCTAACCGTTACACCACGAAAGCATGCTGCAAGGAGAGAGAAAATACCTTATATGTTGAGATCTTTTTATTCACTTATTAAAAATTTAACTTCATCTTTTGATTTCTCATCAGTTTTTTTTCTTCCAAAAATAGAAATATTAAAAACAAATTTTTTTATTTGGTTTGCAGTATTTTTTTTAACAATTTAGCTTCTAATACTATTTTATACTCACAATTTCTTTAGTTTTTAACAGCTTTTTATTTTAGAAAATGAGCTGCATTGTTAAATGTTAGAGTCAAAAATGAGCTGGATAGAAATAGTTTTAAAACTAATTAACGGATATTTACGTATTTGAACATTTTTCTTATGTAACGAAATATTATGTTCTGGAAAAAAAAATTGTAAATCAACACAGCCTTTCACTAAAATCTGTGTGTTTAATTTTCGAATGAATGATTATTTGCTTAAACTGAACGAATAGTTAGGATATGAAAATCAGTCGATGGAAAACATGGCTTGGAATATTAAAGAGCAAAAAAATTTGTATTTATTTAATATAAAACATTCATTTGCTTTCACCATTATTTCTCCACTGACAAATTACAATTTTATGCGACACTTAAATTCAAAATAACTTTCCTACATTGCAGAGCTTCAATATACGTATTTAAATAATTGTTTTAAATGAAAACGTCGTATAATTCGTTTCATTAGTTAATTAAGATGAATCTCTTATATGAAATATGTCTGCATTTCTTAAACGCATTTTACTTCTGTTTTAACAGTTAAAGTTTAAATTCAACACAATTTTAGATAGCTTAGTAGGTAAGAGCATAACAAATTTACAGGAATCAGTAGTTCTAGTTCATAAAACAGTTATTGGCACCCCACGTTGGGCACCAATTATGGGAAGGTCGTTTTGGATGGGGTCATAAAAAAGTCCTTTATAGTGTAACAATAATTTATTAATAGGTTTAAGTTACACATGGACATTACATTAAGAAAATTACAGAGCCTGATACAACCTATCAGGTGCATCACTTGGCTTTTACTGGAGTATTTCTCAGCCTACTCACTAGAGGTCACCCTCGTTGCTACAGTTAGTCCAACAGTTTATAGTAGGAACAGAGTTTGATGCCAGGCGATAGCTTTCTTCGGCTGAGCGAAACTACTCGACGACTGAACGAGAAGCCCTCGCTTTCGTCTGGGCCCTGAAGAAATTCCTTGGTTATGCAGAAAGATCAGAACTAACTATATCATCTGATCATCAACCTTTAAAATGGCTTTTGAACCTCAAGTCTCCAACCTTAAGACTTGCTAGACGGGCACTTGAAATTCCGTCTTTCAACCTGAAAGTAGAATACATCCCTGGAAACGCAAAAGTCATCACTGACATGCTGTCCCGTCCAAGCTCCGAACATGAAGTTTCACCTTGCGAAATTTCAATTTTATATCTGTAGTGAACATGCCTCAAGAAATCCAAAAGAAATACATGAATTCCAACTAAAAGAGGAAAATTTAAGATAGATTATAGAAAGTTTCGAATCCACTCAGAAAACTAAAGAATGTGCCAACTGGACTGAACGCGGATTCTTAATGAATCAAGGTGTTTTCTACGATACGTCTCTGACTCTGATTCAGAAGAGGCCCAGTTAGTCATTCCAACTGCCGAACGTGAATCCATCATGCAAAAGCACCATGATGACCCAATGGCTGAACATTATGGAGAGGAAGAAACATTTCAAAGAACTGCCAGACGCTATTATTGGATTGGTATGAAAAAGTACATATCCGACTATGTGAAAAAGCTGTCCTGAATGCAACCGCTACAAGGCTACAACCAAAAGCCAGCTGGACTGCTAAAAACCCCTATCTATTCTCAACGTTTTGAGATCATATCTATTGATTTGTTTGGACCGCTGCCAACAACTGACACTGGAAAACAATGGATCTTCATTGCAACAGACTGTGATACGCGATGGGCGAATTATTTCCTCTTGCTCAAGCTACAGCAAGCGACTGTGCTATAACCCTCATCGAAGAAGTATTCATGCGGCATGGTATACCACAAAGAATCATCAGGGATAACGGAACCCAGTTTATCAGTGCCGTCATGCAACAAGTTTGCTGCACATTAAATATCAATCAAGACTTGATACCAATTTACTTTCCTCAATCTAATCCTGTGGAACGGAAAAATAGAGACTTCAAACCTTGTTCAGCAATTTTTGTAGGAGATGCGCATGACAATTGGCATTCGAAACTCGCAGTTATTCGCTTCGCCATGAATACGGCCGTCTGTGACACTACACGCCATACACCAGCATTCCTAATTTTTGGAAAAGAGCTGAGGACTGTTGACGATTTCAAAGCTGTGGTCGAAAATTATAACTTTGTTCCTGAAATCACCCCTTATCTTAAATAATTCGCAACTTTTACAAAGGACATACGAGAAGGTATCGAAATGAAGCAAGATCAACATAAAAAGCGGTACGACAAAGGAAGACGGCAAGTGTTTTATTCACCAGGTGATTAAAGTGTGGGTCAATTTACATCCCGTTAGTAATGCAAAAAACAAAAAGAGGTCAAAGTTTATACCAAAGCGAGACGATCCATACTTAGTAATGACACAGAAACCACCTACTACATGTTATTTCAAGCCTTCATAAACCACAGAACCCTTAGGGACGTACCAAACCACCACACTAACACCTTCCAAAGACAAATGCACTTCTCCCATTGTTCTGCTCAGGAAGAGAGGTCAACCGCCAAAAGTTACTTTGCACTCCCGAACTAATCAACAACTTGTGGTTTCGAACAATGCTTCAAAGAGAGGTCCTCTTGTCCAGGAAACCAAAAAAATCTGAGACTAGAGACAATATTACAAGAGCTCCTAAATCTTCCACTTCTGCCTCCTTGCCGGGACGTCGGGGAGCCATAGGGGGAGTTTGTAACCAATCTTTTAATATAACGTCTGCTGCTACTATAAACTATTAGACTAACTGTAATAACGAGGGTGCCCTCTGCTGAGTAACCAGAGAAATTCTCCAGTAAAAGCCAAGGGATGCACCTGATAGATTGTATCAGACTATTGCTCTGTAATTTTCTTAAGTTAAATATAATGTCCGTGCGTAACTTAACCTGTTAATAAATTATTGTTACACTATAAAGGACTCTTTTATGACCCCATCCAAAACGGAACCCCCATAAGAATATTTTATTTTCTTTCCCTCTTCGTCTAATTTTATTCGTAATAAGGCATCGAACAGTGTCTTTGTTGAGAGTATGCTTAATTGTTAAATAGTATTCTTGTAATTTTAAGATCCATCTGATTAACCTTGGGGCAAATTTTCCCCGAAGTTTAATCGACACCCAGCAGCGTGATCCGAATGCAAAGTTTTCCATTCCTAGCCAAAATATGCACTAAACTCGTGCACCGCTAAAAGTAGAGCCAGTGTTTCTCTCTCTGCAGCAGTGTGATTACGCTGTGTTTGCGAATTCTCGCACAGGAGTGAAGATGAACACAACAAGGGGAAGAGTGTAAAAGACCCTTTTATTTATCACGAACTAGTCAACATAAGGCACGGACTTATGTGCTTACAACCGAAATACCGTCTACTTGCGGTGAAAATTTAAATGATAATTTAACAATAAATTCAAAGGTAAAGTTGTAGTGCTAGACGACACAATTCAATTTAATCTAACAGGCTGACTCAGAAACCTACACCAGTGGCATACTAACTAGACGGCCAGAATAGGTAGCCGTTGCTGAGATTAACAGCTGGACAAAAAACTAGCAAGTGTGCGCTTTCACTAGAGTAATTACGCTTTGTCTAACATTTTCGTTCAAACAGTTTGAATACTAGCTTACCTACTTCCTCTGCATCCTGGCCAGGAATTGCAAGGGGAAGTAAGAGAATTCAGGAAAGGCTTTCAAATTAAAATAACTATTAGCAAAACTAAATAAGACCGTACAAATTTTCCTCAATGTGTAAAATTATGTTAAAATACAGTTTCAAATTCCAATCTTTATAAAATGAAGTAACTTGTATTTTTGGACCTGAATTAATATAAGTTTATACTCTTTTATCACAGGTGAAATTTTTACTTCATTTGTATATAGATACCAACAAAATGTAATTTGCTTATTTTTATTTTTATAGAGTTGTTGCTTAAATAATTGATATATCCATTTAAAAATTTAATGCCATAATTATGTTCCTTTTACCTCTTAAGTAAGGAATACTTTTGCTTGGTTGGTTTTCGTGGTTTTCCTAATATGTAATATGAATACGAGCTATTTTTCCTAAAAAGCCCTTCCTCTTCTTAAATTGATAGCACTTGTTTGTTTTGCCAAATTCCAAATTTTCTCTCTATATATCCTCGCTATATTTAAATAACCTAATTTAAACTAAGAGATATTTTTCTCTAGAAATCTTTATCTCTTGAGAAAGAAATTCGGTTGCTTTAATGAGACATTTTAAATATGTTATGTTTAAAAGGTATAATTTACGGGAAGAAAAGAACTAGCGTAAGAAATTTCAGACATAATCTCAGAAATTTACATATAGGAACCTTGTAAAAAATAATATGGCATTTGTAAAATTATAATAATTACAAAATTTTATTAAAAATATTATGTATAACTAGAATCTGGTCATGAAAGTATGGCATCATTTGTAATGTTATGGAAGTATGCCATGGCTTGTAATGTGACCCATATGGAAATAACTAATAAATTTGTGAAATTAATTTTGAAGAATAACAGAGCACGATGCAAAGTACATCTACAAAATGTATAAAATATTGTTGCGCGCGTACGGGTTCGTAATAGATTGAATGCACATAGCTCCTATGATAGATTGATAAAATTTATTTTATCAGAACAAACACTTCAGAGATCCACAAAAATTTTCCACAAAATCCACACTTTCCGTAAAAATAGTTTACAACTTTTCACAATATCACAGAGTACGATCAGTAGTTACACTTCAAACTACTAGTCTAGTCTAGTCTGGAAATCTATCGCCGGGATACCACATAAGATGCGGTGTATCCGGCTCACCGAAGTTTGCAACAAAATGCTCCTAATGTATTTTCCCTGACAAGTAAGCAAGATAACTGAAGCAAGAGAGAAGAAAGATGAGAGTAGAGAAGTAGAGAAAAGAACAGGGGTGCCAGACACCACAATGCAAGGAACCAAGACCAAAGATGGAGGATGTCCTGACAAGATTCAAACTACTAGCCGTTTCTCCGGTTTTATATAGTTTTCAACCAGTCACCGAGATATTTCTAGTAATTTCAGCTTCTCGAAATTATTGGAAAGAAGTATGAGGGTCGAATTACGGTTGCAGCTAACATATGATCGATTACATTTATTCAGTTACAATATTTATTACGGTGATACACTCGTTCACTCGTTACGGAGAGACGGGGACGCCCTAACTTTACCATTGTGGTTATACGGGCATGGTCCCACGCCCTCCTCCTGGTTTTTCATATCAGCTCCACCACAGCCAAGGGAGCGGACAAGCCAGTACCAGTACGGTCCCTGTCGAGCCTGATCCCATCCTAGGTACAATACCCGGGTTCTAGTCCTGTGAAGAATAAGGTACAATAGTACCTGATATTTTACCCCCGTGGTTGAGACTGTCTAAGTACAGATCCTAGCCAGTACTTCCCAGGAATTCTCCTGAGTCAACCCCCGGGGGGGATTACGGTGATACAGGAACCGGGCCAAAATGTCGCCAAATGGTTGTCAAATCTAGCGACATTTGGCAATTTATCGCCAAATTTGGCAACAAAATAAATCGCCAAAATCGCTGTCAGCTTGGCGTTATCTC
The DNA here is from genome assembly GCA_000611955.2 of Stegodyphus mimosarum. Taxonomy (NCBI): domain Eukaryota; kingdom Metazoa; phylum Arthropoda; class Arachnida; order Araneae; family Eresidae; genus Stegodyphus; species Stegodyphus mimosarum. The sequence goes on along the minus strand of KK120562.1, from coordinate 204,158 downwards.
GCGAAATTACTCAATATTAAACGCACTTGCTCCTGTATTCTTACTTTTCTGGCATAGCTTTGTCTTAAAATTTGTTTCGCGTTATTACACATAAAAATGCAATAATTTCACATATAATTGCACTAAAATCATCTATGTGAATACAAAATACGTAACATTATATTACTTTTTCATGTTATCTTTTAACACGAAAAGCAACAGATGTTGAATTATATCTACTAAATGAAACTGACCCCCCAAATCAAAAATTTAAAGCAGCGAAACAAACAATGAGAATAAGCTTTAACTGATACCCTTGCTTCCAATAGAAATAAAAATGAATCGTTTGTCAATCCTTTTTGTTCATAAATTTTAATTACGCTTTTTTTATTATATACTAATTATTACTAATAGCATTCACATCAGTATGCAATAAACAGTACTTACCTGAAAATTTAGCAGCAACCAGCTGTTCAGCTAACAGAAGGAACAGAGCTAAAAAAGTTGTCGCAAAAGTCCTAAAGCCAAAAAATAACAATAATAATAAATAAGAGTAATAAAATAAAAAAAATCTGAAACTTTCAGATTTTATATTACGTCTAAAGGAGCGTTTTTTAACGTTTTGTGTGTTACTTTTATTTATTAAATATCATGCTCTTCGTACTCATACCACATAAAATTCAATTCAACAGCAATATCACTAAATGATTGAAAACAGCACATCTTTAGAATTTCGGATATAAAGATCCCGCGCTGGCGATAAAAAGGCTTTTTCCCTGCAGTGTTGCCATTGCTAGCTATGAATTAAGTTTGTTAATAAAAAAATTCGTCAAAGTTTTACCAAATATGAAACAGATAATAAAACAAATTCGAAATTCAAAATTCGGGCCTCCAGCTGTCCACGTTCGGATGGAGGACAACGCTTTTCAGAATTTGATGGTTCTAGATCCCATCGTTTTTTCACAATGCGAGAAACATACATATATTAATGCAGATTCTTCACTTTTAAATTTCTATAAATATAATGCAGGGCGATAACAGTTGGTGACAACAATTTAAAAAGTGATTCGCCGTTTATAGTGAAACGTCACAAAATACCGTTTTGAGACTAATAGCTCTTCTGGGCTGCCGCCCCTTTGGGCTAAAAAAAGGCTGTATCAAACTCTTTAGTCAGCCCCTCTTGATACCCTAGATCCGGTGGAATGTGTATGCATTCATCATAGAATATATATAGTTCCACGATTCCTAAATATTGCATCAAGAAAACACGCTATAAACTCCCAATACTTTTAAGAAAAAGAAATAATTAAAATTGCAAACTATTAGTATAAAATATTATTATATTGAAAAGTTTATTGAAACGTTTAACAACGAATCGAGGGGGGGGCAGATTAGAGCTCACGATCTTTAAGTAACGGAGGCTTAAAAAGAGACTTAAAATGCAGGGATACGTCTCATTAAAGAAGAATTAGGTTTGGAAGGTCATGAAAGCTTAGGGTGGGGGATACTGAGAATATTCTCGCATGATATCAAATGTTTGCTGTGGCTTGCATGTGATACTTGAGCTACATTCTCATTCACATCACAATGTAACATTTCCTTGAAATTGTGTTGTGGTCACAAGTGTAGTGCGAAGAAAATGTAACTTTGGGACGTTACTATAAATTTTAAACGTCATTCCCAACAACTGCGTGTGCTGTATGGGTCTTTTATGAGCATATAAAATATTATGAGTTTCATATGGCTCATTCTGAGGTTTCGGGCTAAGCGCCGCAGCCTTGAAATTAATACGACTTTGGAATCATTTTTTTATTACTAGCCGCGTGAGGGCAAACACAGTTACAACACGTTAATTTTGAGATCTATTTCACCTCAAAGGCTATACTTTTACGTGGTTGAGCACACTTAATGCAAACTGAAGCCAGCTGTTATCGACGGAGGGGGGATAGAAATATTGAAGTTGTAAGCTCGGAGTTGTAGCATTGAAGTTGAAGTTGTAGCACATGATCCATAAATTTGTATGAATCTACCGAAATATCAAAACAAAACAGATTAGTTTATCATAAAGGCTGTCAGTTCCAGATACGTTAACTAACTGCTTCTGGAAGAGAAGCTTTTTCTTGTTTTGTTTTGAATCTATACATTCAGGTGAAATAAATCTGTTATTTAACGAAAGCGTTAAATAAACAGTTGATGAAAAAATAGATTTCCAGAGATATTGTGGATATGTTACAACGATGTTTTCAAATTTTATGGTTCTTGGAATCATCGTTTTTATATTCCTATTACCACACATTTCTTTAGGATGAATATATACAGCTTCGCTTTGGTTTGGTTTATTTGATTATAGCAAAGCACTCGAAGCCTATATGACTAAGACGAGAGATACCTTTGTGGGGGACGTTTTCAAGGAAACTGGCTATATACACGTTACACATTTATACAGCTCTGACTTGTCTGTATTTTGCATGTAATTCAGAAGTTGAAATATATCTTTTACTGCCTATATAAAGCTTTCAGTATCTAAATTGACAGCTTGTAATAATTTTGGTAAAGTTATTCCCCAAAAATTTCCAGCACAAATACTGCGGTATTTAAGTTATACATATTGATAGAGTTTAACGCCAAAATAATTTTTTGAGACTGATTTAACAATTTTTTTTTAATTTCTTCCAGAGACTCGATAATCGGTTGAAGAATTTCTTTAAAAAATAGGAGAGCTTCAAATCCTTCCCAACACCTAGTTTCAATTATTTTCTTAACTCGTTTCTCTTCTATTGAAGGAATAAGCTTTTTAATTTTACCTTCTATTACTTTATTATGTTTTGGACTCTTAAGGAAAAAAAGTGGACACTTCGTAAATAATTCCGATAGTATTCCTAATGTGTTGAATGTAGAAGAATCACTTCCGCAAATGTTTAAACAAAAAGATACCCAGTATGAATAAAAGGGCTTTGGATACGTATTTTATATAACATATTGCACTTCACCAAATTTAGCCCTCTCTACTGATGCTTCATCATAAACTTGTTCTCAAACGTTGTTGTTGTATACCAAAGACTTCAAGTTTCACGATTATTACCTTTGCAGAAGCTTTACCAGAAACGCCAAATACTGGGATAAAAGATAAAAAGTCCTCCCTTATATAATCGGAATATTATTTTTATCATTACTCACCTACCTTATACGAAGTAAAAATTGCTCTATCTGCCAAATGTCTGTTGTTTCTTCAACCAGTACCGAAAAGAACTGGTTTTTGTTAACTCTAGATTACTTTTTTTCGAATAAAATAAACAAACGAGGTTACTAATTAGTTTTGGATTTCCCAGTATACATGTGTGACACAATTTATGCTAACAGTGATAAGTGTTTTTTTTTTTTAAGATTTGATCTCCTTCATTGGCTCTAATTTTCAGGAAACTTCGAAAAATTTCCGTCATTTTCCTCTGATATTGTTAAACCTATACGACCCCAATCATTATTCCGCCTTGATGCAATCTTTCTTCTATTTTTCTTTTAATCTGGTTGTTTATCTATACTTTTTGTTTTATTTTTAATAGCTGCTTCGGCTTTATTTTCCACGAACACAGCATTTTCATGGTAAGTTGTTTTTTCGTGTTGTTTAAAGGACTCCCGAGCCTTTTTCAAATTTCGGTAGGTTTGCTTGACAAAAGTTCCAATTTTTTTATTGTTTTCCCTATTTACTTTTTCGACTATCTTTCATAAGCGGGGGAAGTTGGCGCCAAATTATTTTGACCTTCAAAATTTGGTGAGTTATTTTGGCGGCAATGAGAGCACTAAGACGTGATTTTTAAACATAAACAGTAATAGTAATTTTTAAGTTTTGCAGTAGAGAAACGCCGTTATTTTATGTAAAGAGAATAGTAAAATGAGATGATAAAATACTAGATGATAGCGATAAAGAGCGCGGCTTGCGCCCCTCCCCCCGTGTGTGCCGATAAATACGCAAGCCTAGAGAGAAGCGCAGAGAGAAAAGAGAGGCCGACTGTTCGAGCAGTATCAAGCATATTTGAAGTCTTGAAATAAAGATAAATTTTTACTGTGTAATATGTCTGCTGAAAGTTCTCTTGATGAATACGGAGAGAACATTTTATGTAATATGGGCAACTAGAATCCCGTGGGATCTATAGCAATCATCACAGAGTAAAAAAGAAGTCCATCAGCTTTCAAGTAAAAACATACAGTGTCTCACAAAAGTGATGGGTCACTTGTGCTTTACAAAAGGAAACCGTAATAAAATAAATTAAAAAAACATGTAAAAATTTTTTGTGGGTGTGTTTCATACTTAAATTTAGTAACAATTATTACATAACATACATTTTCTCAAAATATTAAAATATTAATTTAATAAAAATACAATTGTTTAGAATGGAGCAAAAAATGGCTCACATAAGTGATGGGACACCATTAGACTATGCAACAAAAATCATCTAAAAATATTTTTTGGGGTTTTTATTTTTACTCAAAAGCAATTAGCAATAATTTATAAAATCGTCTGCATTATTTCTTTCCAGTTTGTTTTGGAATTTTTGTGTTTTTTAGCTCTGTGCAGCCATGAATACTAAAGGAAAAGAAACTTTGCCTGAAATTCGAAAATCAGTTATTAATTTGCACATTGAACGTGGAAAATCTATTAGAGAAACTGCTGAAACAGTTAACTTGAGTCATTCAACAGTTTTCAATATCATTAAACGATATAAAAAGAATCATATCATTCAGGATAAAAAAAGACCTGGCCGACCATCAAAGTTATCCAATGGAATAAAGCGAATTATTGTTCGAAATATTAAACAAATCCAAGAATGAGTGCTCCTAAAGTTGCTGCTGATTTACAAGCATTATATGGAGTAATTTTTAATCCTGAGACTATTAGAAGAGTAATTCGATCTACTGGATGTCACGGTAGAGCAGCCAGGAAAAAATTCTTCGTAAGTGAAAAGAATAGAAAACTCAGACTGGCTTTCGCAAAATCGAACATAAATAAGAATT
>KK120562.1:182412-198524 GCA_000611955.2 Stegodyphus mimosarum | reverse complement strand
AAATGTATGTTATGTAATAATTGTTACTAAATTTAAGTATGAAACACACCCACAAAAAATTTTTACATGTTTTTTTAATTTATTTTACCACAGTTTCCTTTTGTAAAGCACAAGTGTCCCATCACTTTTGTGAGACACTATAGTTCTATCTATATAATTCATGATAAAATAGTGTAATGAATAATAAATTGTATAACAGTTTCCTCGGATTCCAAAATTGTCAACCAAGTAAATACACTCATGGACAAAAAAATTAGCGCACCAAGAAGGAGTCGTCTAAATGAAACGAAATTTTACATACGTAATGACTGCTTTGATATAAGTAAATGATAAGGAAATCAAAGAAAAAGGATAATTTATTTCAGAGAAAAGTCAAAAGAACGGAGGAGTTAATACTCCGTTGGACCCCCTCTAGCGTGAATGCCTGATGCGATACGATCGGGCATTGAGTCATACAAGTTCTGTATGATGTCTTGAGACATTTTGTTCCATATTTGCTGTAACCTTGCCTCTAGTTCCTTCAAACTCGTGGGATGCCCAACTCGTCGTTCCAAATGATCCAAGATAATCTAGATTGGAGACAAATCTGGGGATCGGGCAGGCATGGTAGTAACAGTGTGGAGACAGTCTTGTGACACCCTTGCCGTATGAGGACCAGCATTGTCTTGTTGGAAAATGGCTCCTGGGAGCCGTTGCATGAGTGGCAACACATGTGGTTGCAAGATTTCATGAACATATCGCTGGGCTGTAATGGTGCCACGGAACAATACTAGGGGTGACCGTGTATTGTAAGCAATGGCACCCCATACCATCACATCAGCTGTGGGAGCGATGTGTCGCTGTACAGCAAAGGCAGGATTGAGGCTTTCACCACGGGCTATCTACACACGAACACGATTGTCATCACTGCCGAGATTGAATCTGGATTCGTCCCTAAAGACGACCTGGTTTCCTTCCGCTGCAGTCCAGTTTCCTCGTGCTCGACACCACTCCAAACGAAGGCATCGATGGGTGGGCATCAAGGACAGCACACGTTATGGGTGCCGCGATACCAATTGTCCTTCAGCCAGGTGCCTTCCTATGATTCGAGAAGACACAGGGGCCCCTAGTGAAGGCGCTACCTGTGCCTGGATGGCGGCCGATGAAGCAGTTGGCTGTACGCGTGGATTTCTTACGATGTGGCGGTCTTCTCCACGACTGGTTTGTCGAGGGCGTCCTGAGCCTGGTCTTCGTGTACATGACATCTCTCGGGTCCACTGGTCCCAACACCTCCTCACAACACAATCAGAGCGGCCTAATTGACGAGCTACTCGCCTAGCTGACCACCCAGCTTCCATCATCCCGACGATTCTCCCCCTCTCGAACTGCGACAACTGCTCATATTGTCTTCAAACACGGCGTAATGACATGTCTACCTCAACTCTTCCTTTGTAAATGATTCAGCACACTCAAACAAAGCTTTGGTTACCTATTTTATACTCCACAGAGTACGACGTTCAAAGCCCTCTACTGGCTATACGTGATGCGCAATTACGCTGCATTTCTAATCATTTGCATATCTCCCCGACATGTACCTTCATTGCAAGTTTCGTTACAATCCCGCAATTATTTCTTGGTGCGCTAATTTTTTTGTCCATGAGTGTATATTCAAATTCAGTAACAACGGATGCATTATAAACTCTCTAAAATATACAAATTACTATCGTTGTGGAATTTAATACACTAGTAACTTACTTTCAAAACTTTAAACATTCCACATCTTTCGATTGCCACATGCAAAAAACAAAACTGGAAAAAAAATTACTGACCCGAAAAACAGACAACAAATAAATGAAAACATTCATAAATTATAAACTTCACGTCATCTGAAATCCAACATTCTCTCACCAACAACAGCTTAATCTCCTGCAAATATTAAACAATAAACTTTTAAAAACAAACACAGTATTTCAAAGTTAAATTTAAAAAAAAAAAATCTTCTGGCTACGCTAAACTCGTATTCATTACAATCATCGAAGCAAAGCTCTGGGTTTGCCACAGGAAAACCTACAGCCGAAAACCACAACCAAATCAAAATCGCGCCAAATTAAAAACTCTCGCCAAGTTTAGCGTTTACCACGATTGTAGAAGATTAACCACTTTATCTGGCAATATATTTGTGTAGGTAATATATTGTTATGAATTTTGCATTTAGTTGGATATTTTTAATAGGAATTATAATTATATTTCCTAGTGCAACGCAGCACGTGTGATATTTTAAGAAAAAGCTACGCCGGAAAAGTAAAAATACAAGAGCACGTGCATTTAACAGTGAATAAAAATTTATCTCCGTAATTGATATTTAATTTGAATAAATGTAATTGATTAGCCATAACCTTAATTCTACTCCTTTTGCTTTCCAGAAATTGCTGGAATTGTGTCGCGAGGCCGATTTATATAGATATAAAAGCCGGAGAGAAACATCTCAGCTCAGTTGTTTTAACTGAACTGTTGTTGTTTACTTCGCTGCTGTAATTTTGTTGTTCGGATTAGTTTTCTCTGCCTTTGGATTGCGTTCTATTTAACGTTTTAGTAGTTTAAAATATAGCCACTGTTTATTTTGCTTCATATTGTGATAGTGTACTAATATCTTTGAGGAATAATCCAGCGTTTTTTACTATTTCTTGTGCTTAGAATAATCTTTACTAACTTTTTATCGGACTTGTGCATTCAATCTATTACGAACCCGTACGCACGGAACAGTAAACATAAATTTATTTAATTGATTAAATTTTCAGGATCACAGTTTAACGCAGTCGTGAGAAGAGCCATTTCAAATGTAAAATGCTGGTACATTAATAACCCGTGTAAACGCCAGAATTTTGAAGGCAAGCATGCAACAGTGCATGCATTGCGTTGTACAGGTGCTGGATGTCGATTTGTGGGATGGAGTTCCATGAATGTTGCACTTGATAGATTAGTACAGAGACGGTTAACGCTGGTTGTGATTGACGCTGAAGCAGACGTCCAATGATATTCCATACATGCTCGAGAAATCTGGTGATCTAGCAGGCGAAGGCAAAATGTTGACACTTTGTAAAGCATGTGGAGTTACAACAGTGGTATGAGAGCGAGCATTATTCTGTTGGAAAATACCCCCTTGAATTCTGCTCATGAATGGCAGCAGAACAGGTTAAACCACCCGACTGATGTACAAATTCGCAGTCAGGGTAGGTGGGGGTAACCACTAAAGCGCTCCTGCTGTCATACGAAAGTGCTCCTCAGACCATAACTTCAGGTGTAGGTTCAGTGTTTCTAGGCTGCAAACAGGTTGGTTGCAGACGATAACCTGCAGGCTTTAAGGTATTCTTGACTAATATCAAATTACCACGTCAGATCTGAATGATAAATAATGTTCACGAACTTTAGAGTGATTATTTAAACCAAACCTGGTTCGCCTGTTCTTAGTAGCACTACTACCGCCACACTTATGCACCTAGCGCGAAATCTGAATAGACGTCGTCTTTCAGATGTATAAACAAGCTATCAAATTTCTTTTTTCTAGCACAATCCTACTTGGTGTTGGGATTTTTTTTTCTTCTGTCAGATAAAATAATTCTTTTATAAACAAATGCCATCAGAATTTTTGTTGTTGTTTAAGAGGACGCCGATATAATCATTAAAAATCAATCAAACGCCGATATAATATATTTATTGATATTATTCGATTCTGGATTATGATTTGCTTGATAATTAGTTGCAGAAGGCGTTTCCAGTGTAGGTGGAAATGGCAAAACTGTAGTTTTAGGTTCTTCGCGTCTGAAATTCATTCTTCACAAAATGATCATTTGATGTACTTCTTAATTATGAAACTTCCCCGATTTTTTTAATCATTGAAGAAGCGCTTTCTGCAGCCTACTCTTTCTTGAGAAAATAATGCAATATTTTTTTTCTCCGGTTTATTTACTCATTTCATTTTGCTTTTCACCATGATATTTCTGAGTACTAACAAAGTCTAAAAGAAAGGATAATATATATATAGGTTAAAAATACACTGGTCATCAAAATTAAAGTATAATAACAGAAATGAATATAACAGATACTTAATGAAAATTTATTAATAGAAATGTGTACAAATGTATTAGTCAAAATAAAGTGCAATGTTTTTCAGTTGATTATTCGCAAAATATTGAAACTAAAAACCAAATTAATGGAAACTGGAAAATGATGGAAAAGTTAAACCACTTCCTGCAGAAAAATTTTGTCTTTAATATGGAGTATGGTCACCTTGAACAGATAAGTATGTAGAGACATTAGGTTATTTTGGAAGCAGGAGCGATGAAAAATGAGCAACGCCTTCGCCGGGAATCGAACCACGGACCTCTCGGTTACGCGTCGAGCATGCAGACCACTACACCACGAAGGCGTGCGAAGAAGGCGGGAGAAATACCTTATATACTCCCCCTTTTAAAGAACGACTGGGGTTTTGGGGACCCAATCGCCAAATCGCGGTGGTGGAGAATCATCATCCACCACGTTTTTAGTTCGGGCGCCAGTGTAGAGTCATTAGGTTAATTACAAGCAGGAGAGATGAAAAATAGGCACTGCCTTCGCCGGGGATCGAACCACGGACCTCTGAAATACCGGCTCAGTGTGCTGACCATTACACCAAGAAGGCACGCTAAGAATGTGGGAGATATACCTTATAAGTATACCTCACATCTTGATTTCCTAGACTTACTTATTTACTTGACGTCATAGACTTTACTCACGATCAAGTCCTGGGAAATAGTACTCCACTCTTCTAAATGTGCATTTTGCAGCTCCTGAAAAATCCAGGAAGGAATTTGGAAAGCTGAAATTAGGCTCTGTGAGGCACCCCACACATACTCAATCGGATTCAAGTCGACTGAGTAGGGTAGCCAATTCATTCGAGTGACATCTTATGTTTGCAAGTATTCTGATACCACATATGTTCGTTGAGGCCGAGCATTGTCATTCATTAGCAAAAACTCTGGGCCAACAACATCCCTACACAGTCTAACTTGGGGTTCCAATACCTCGTCCACATATCGAGCGGTTACAGAACCTCCTTGAAAGATATGCAGCTCCGTGTGGCCATTTGTCATGATTCCTACCCAAACCATTAAACCGCGGACGCGGAAATTGGATATTTCATAGGAAAGGGAAGGCAAGTTGAGCGTTCCTTTCTCTCTCGTCACATCAAAACCCATCTAGAATCACTATTCCAACCACATCTCCTCTCATCAGTAAACAACAATCGGGCTCAGTCGTCTTGTTTCCATTGAACATTATAACTACATCAGTTTAAACGGGTCCCTCTGGAAGTGAGTGGGAGACAAACTATTGGTTTTCTCGCACACAGCCCAACCTTGTTAAGATTTCGTGCAGCAGCAGAAAGGCTAATTAGAGTTCTCGTGGCAGCTTGCAAGTCTAAAATTAAATCTCTTCTATTCGCTTCGTGGTTTCTTCTAACCGACAACGACAGAAACGGTCTTCTGATGCAATTGTTGCTCTTGGTCGTCCTTGATCAAGCTGTCTGTCAACTGATCCAGTGCTTAAAAAGTGGCTTCAAACTCTTGATATGACACTTTCAGAGATATTAAATCTTGGGTGACCTCCATTTTTGTTTGGCCCCCCTCGATTCTACCGAATTATTCGCCACTTTTGACCTTCATTTAAATTATCCCTTTGTACAATAACTACTGAATATTATTCACTCTAGGAAACCAAATTCACTTTAAACAACACTGCAGACCGGAATTCCAACAAGCGTCCAACGCACACCACATTGTCAATCACCAAATTTGCATATTTTCGATGCTAACATATGCACGAAAGTGCAATTTTGTGTTCAGTTGTATTTAATTAACATAAATAATTACACCATTTGGCATTGGCTACAACATTAACTTAGTGAGCATATGTTTTCTCATTATCCTTTAATTTTGATGACCAATGCTATATAGATTTTAAGTAATATTTTACGAATGTAGAAATCAGTAATAGTTATTCCTGTAACAGTTTGGGAGCATTTCAATGGTATATTTATTTACATATTTATGTGAAGTGAAAAAAAATCTAGTTGGAAATACCACTATTGCATACTTGTTGAAAATGAATTTAAAATATAGACTGCCAGGTAACGTAAATGCAGTACTCTACCTGAATATTATTTGATTCAGTCGTTCTCGCCTTTATATTAAATCTGACTCCATTTAATAATTCATAAAAAATGAAATAACATTTAAAATAAACAATACATTTTCTCTCCTAAAGAAAAATCCAAAATCTTTATTCCAGACGCCTTTTACACTTCAGGAAATCAAACATTATTTTTTGTAATCCTTCTTACTCTTACCATACACAAATTTACTTTTTTATAATTTTCAGTCGTTGGCGGATAACTGTTAGGAATTTCCACAGCTCTCGTGTCTTTACGCATGCATTATATTAAATATTGAAACTTATCCTCATTTTCAATATTTTTATGGTAATGAATTCTTTGGAATTGGCTCCAAAAAGCAACCTAATCTTTAATTTCACCGTTAAATTTAACGAGTTCGATCTCCGGTTATTTCAATTTCCTTAACGGGAAAGAAATAAATTGACGGGTTTCACTGATTCTTTATAATTCTATTTATACAAATGTCTAGTTTTACCGTAGCATTATCCATCTTCTCATTGTATTCTTCAATAATAACATACTTGTGCTTATATTTTTCCGAATCAGAATCTGCAAATAATGAATAACTTATTTTAGAATCAAAATTAGAAAACTGAGAATATATCCTCCTGATTTAATAAATTACTCAAGGTTTTGAAAGTTTTAGCATGGAGGTAGGAAGTAAGAAAGAGAGGCCCCATAACCGTTTTTCCCCATACCCTGCTTTGAAGCACTAGCGATCCCTGCGTGGTGACCAAAACATTCGGTTATTTACCATTAAGATCAACGGCTTTTGACACGACCGGATGTAAATATTTTGTAATTACTTCGTAAATATACAAATAAATGTATACATTTTCTTTTTCTACAATATTTCAGAGTCCTAAGTATTTGAAAAGAATACATTTTTAAACACCATTTCATTCTGAACGAAATTGAATGCTATACTTTTTGCAGAACAGTTTGCTCAGGACAGTTTAATTTGAATGAAATATTTTGACGAGTTTTCGTTAATTACATTAGAAAAAAAATTTAAGGTAATTCGATTTTATTCGGTTAAGGATTACAAAAATTAAGATAATAGTTTATTGTATTATTAATATTAAAATCATGCGTTATTTCTTTTCTATTTATAGAGCTTCTTCCTAAAATACGTTTTCAAATATGACATGATTTTTTAGCTTCTGAGGCATCTTTTAAATCGAAAAATCTAACTTAATTTATAATTAATGGTCTATTCGGTCCATTTCAAATTACAGCGCCTTTTATTTTAATAGTGCAATATGTTAAATAGTACTTAACTTTCTCTGAATATTTCTGAAGGGAATAAAAAAAGGATTTTTTAAAAATATTATTTAAAACTTGTAACTGACTTATTGTAAAATGTAAGGGAATAATTCTTTTAATTATACTTATCAGTTTTTTTACCCTTAATTTCAACAATACGTATTCTAAAACTCTTCTTTATTATTACCTTAAGTACGCATCGCATAGAATTTGCTTTATAATACCTTTTAACAGATTGCTTTCCGATACAAACAATTCTTGCTTAAATAGTTTCATAAACTTATTTGTCAACAGGATTTCAATTTATGATCATGATCGACCTCCTTTGACAGGATACACAAATGTTTTCACCTCCGTCGGTTACCCTATTTTCAAATTCTTAATAAGCGTTCTTGATGATGTGGCACGTTCACATGGTCACATCATCTTGACCGCACATGGTACTTCCACCGAATTCGCAAATGTATCCGTCTTTTGTTCCACACATTTGTGTAAAACTGTGCATAATTTTACACAAATGTGTGGTTACAAATCAAGGAAAAGTTAACTTATTGGCATATCTGGGTGTATATTTATTTATTTTGACGAGGAGTGCAGATTGGTGATAATTTTATTTTTAATTAACCCAAATAAGAAAAAAGAGTAAACCGAAAGAGTTTTTTTTTTTCATTTATATGAAAATAAAATGATGAGTTTAAAATGAGCAAATATAAAAATTTAAAAAAATTTTTATAAAGTATATGTTACAATAATATATGAATGACAGAAAATTTATTTTATTTAAAACATTTTGGAGTTTGGAACATAAAATAAAAGTTGGGAATACTGTATCAAGAATATCGAAAGACGTATAAATTTTAAAGGTACCATAAGGTATTTTTCATTCTTTATAAGCCTGACATTTTTGATAAAATCTATATTTTCGTAGTTCAACAGCTTAGAATTTTATAAAACAAATTCATAATCAAAATCGCTATTGTTAGTTATCGAAAAGTAACCAAGATGTGATTTTTGAGTAAATGTCACTAAATTATACAAATTGCTATTATCCATCCCACAGTGAATGTTTCTTTTATGTGGAAGTATCCCGTTTTTCGATTTGTATGGAACTGTCGTGTGTCGAAATACTATCAGAGCGCTGTGACGGGAGCTCCTGAATATAAACAAAAAACACCCCATCTGGTGACCGTAGCCTTGGAGCAGTGCTTCGCTCTCAGTGGAGGCTTGGCCCCTTCTTCCTTTCTTACCTCTATGAAGTTTTTGTAAAATTGGCTCTAACAGGTGAATGTTTCTTTACTAACAATTCCATGTTTAAACCGTTTTACCTTCAAAACGTTTAACCGTATTTACCTTCAAAATCCAATTAGATGACATCTCATTTCACCATTAATGTTGCGCACTGAATCTATCTGAATATTATTCCATTAAGTCGTTCTCTTTTTTAAATTAAACCTGACTCCCTTTAATAATTCGTAGAAAAGGAAATAACATTTAAAATAAACAATGCATTTTCTTGCTTAAGAAAAAATTCAAGAATTTTATTCCATACGTCTTTTACACTTAGGAAAATCAAAAATTACTTTTTCTAATCTTTCTTACTGTTGCCACACACACACAATAAATAAATAAATAAATAAATAAAATCTGGACGGTTCAGATTTTATTTATTTATTTATTTACTTATTTGAAAGTTTCTAATTTTAAATTAATAATCTGAAGGTTTCATATTTTAAATTGCGTCCAAAGGGGCTTTTTTTAACATTTTGTCTGTTACCTTAAATTATCAAATATCACATTCTTCTCACTTAAATCATAAAATTCAATTCAAGAGCAATATTGCAAAATAATTTTAAAATGAGCATATCTTTAGAATTTGCGATACACAGTCTCGCGTGCTGGACATAAAAATGTTTTTTCTGTACAACGTTGCCATTGTTCGCTTTCAAATCTTTGAGTTCGTTAATCAGAAATTAGTAAAAGTTTTACAAAATACGAAATCGATAATAAAACAAATTCCAAATTTCAAATTTGGGCTTCCTGATACCCATATTCGCAGGGAGGCTGCGCTATTCAAAATTTGATGGCTCTAGGTACCGTTGTTTTATCACAATGCGAGAAACATATATACATTTATGCAAATGCTTCATTATTTAATTTCTTTAATATAATACAAGACGATAATATTTGGTGGCTACAATTTGAAAAGGGAAAAACGCTTGTAGTGAACCAACGCAAAATGACAAAACGAAATTAATAGTCGTTCTGGGAAGATTTCCCCTTTGGACTAAAAAAAAAATATCTAAATTAATAGAAAACAACGACCATTGAAGCCCGTTCACAAATTTAAAACCACGGAGCTCGTAACAGCAGTTTTGTAAATACTAATTTTTCTATTAATTTCTTCGAATGAGCATGAATAAGATCAGCCATTATAAATTAAGATGCGCGTGCTTTGTATTGCATTTATGATAATTAGCAGTCTAAATTTAAATTCATTTCTAACAAGCATACGTCAGTTGATATTTCACTCTCAGGTTTTTTTCTTTACTACTTCAAATAAATGGACTAATAAATATATCACTGAAATGCACTCGATCTCTTCCAGGAAAGTGATTTAAAATTACAATAAGATTCAAATATTGCCGTATTAATATTTCGGAATTTTATATAATAGTTACTGACAATGATTCTTTATAAATGCGATACATTCCCAAATATGCCAGTGAAATATCAAAAATGCAGAAGAAAAATCAGGGATTCTCACGCATCTCGTAAAAATGAAGAGGAATCTAACAATCTGTTTGCTATATTAGCTCACGATTTCTCCCACGGAATTAATTCTTGCACTAAAGAAGAGAAGTTAGTGAAGAAAACTCCTACGTGTTACAGAGACGACTACTGCTTGCGAAAGAAACTTCCCAAGCGGCCTGCGTCTTGTCGTCCTTTCCCAAGAATTATGACATCCGATGAAAAACTTTCAGCAAATAGCACCTATAGTGGGGATTTTACCCCTTACAGTGAGAAAGATATGAAAAACTCCAGAGGCAGTGTGTTTATCCATGAAGATCATTTAGCTTATCCACCTGCTGGAAAAATTATAAGCGAAAGTGAGACAAAATATGCCTTTCAATTTCCCAAAGTCAAGCATATTCAAGAAAGAGAGCGAGTAATCTCTTTAAAACATAAAGGTGGAGATTTTGTTAACCGAGTAATTTCAGATGGTACTGAAGTAACTTATCATGCGACAACTTATGACTCCCATTTCAAGATACCAAAAAAATTTGAAAGATCAAAACTTTGTCGCCCAAAAGACGAAATTCAAGTCTCATCAGAACCTTTCAAAAACTATTCGCAGTATGCAGTTGACTTTAAAAGGCCACAGAAGCCGAAAAAGTAAGTAGATAATTGTCCCATCGTTTACGCATCTTTTTGGCTTAACGTTTTGAGGTCGCGAAATCGAATTTGTGTCGATATATAGAAAACAAACAAGTTAATTTCAAATCTAATGAGGTAAACTTTAAATTTAGATTGACGCTATTGTCGTAAGAAAACTAAGCATTTTGAATGAGACAGCAAAGGATTATTCTTCAAGATACAAAATTATTTGCTTTTTAAGCTAGAAATTCATACAGGTTTGCTATGAAATTGACTTCAATCTACAGTTAAAGTTTACTTCAATGTTGGTCAGTACCGACCTACACAGATTGATAAAACAACTTAGAGGACCAGAAAATACCGAGTTTTTGACTCGACAATTGACCATAGCGATTTGAATAAGTGCAATAATAAGCATGTAGGATCAAAATACAGATAGTCATAACAGGAGTAACAGAGTATCTTTGCATGTTACGCCAAAATATGTATCAAATCAATATCAATATTAACAATACCTTCATAAATTTAGTTCCCTTTGTGTTTTTTATTTCATAGAAATGCCACTACATTAATTAAGCTTACCTAAATGAACATATATTCCTTTTAATAGGATTTTCCGCTACTGCTTTAGTAATAAGTAAGAGGTTGAAACTTTTGAACAGCAATATTTTCATCTAGCATTTTGTGGAAGGAGTTAACTGCATGAATATTCGGTTAGTTTTTTCCCACGCAAAATGAAAATAATATTATTATCATTTTAAATACCAAATCCGATTTTAAAAGAAGATACTTTTCCTGCTTTTGAGAGGTATCAAATAACGGACTCAATCACTTCTTAGGACAAAAGCCTCGTTGGATTTAGTAATTTTTTGTCAAATTTATGATTTAAATTTTATTAACCACTTAGGTTTCTGTTAATTTCTATCCTATGTTCCTTCGCTTATCAAGATACTTGCTGAGACCGGAGGTTTATCCGATTATACGGCAAGAGCCATAGTTTTTAAATGTATTCTTAACCGTGAGATCGTTAAAACTTGTTCCGCGATTTTGCTGCCTTGAATCTGCTCGAAGAGTACTGAGAGAGCTATCAAGGTTTGAAGGAAGAAACGTGGCCAAGGGAGAGCAATGCAGATCTGTCATGCAGAAAATCTTTAATAAGGCGTAAAATATTACACGGAATACCAGCTTTCCTTAAAAAAAATGTATCCCAGGCCACCAGGCGTGGTCGAAAGCACCTTTGATATCAAGGAACACTAAAACTGTGTGTAAATTCTCTTTTTACCTTCATCCACTATGTCTTTTAAGTGCAAAAGAGCATCTTCACAACTCTTATGAGGGGTAAAACCATACTGTGCTTTGTTTAACAGTTTTTTTATTATGCAAGAACCAGGTTTTTTATTATGCAGGAACCAGGTCTATTAACAAACAGCTTTTCTGGGCATTTTCCTTAAACTGGGAAGAAGACTGATGCATCTCAAGTTATCTAAATGCGGGATACGAGGACCACTATTATTAGGGATTCAAACGACATTCGCTCTTTTCCAGGAACGAGGAAATGAACCAAGCTTCAGACAAGTATTGAAGATTTTGGAGAATAAATCTGGAAACATTCTATAAACTTGCTTCAAAATTTCGTTCGAAATAGAATCAAGACCAGGAGCTTTACTTTTCTATAACACTATTAATTTCTGACATAGTGAAAGGAGGATCTGGATTAGCAACATAATTTAATGAAGCTTCAGCCCTAATCATTCTATGAAAGGAATTATCCGTGCTAAAAGGGTCCGTGAGAAAGCTTCTGTTAAGAACCTCGTAAGTTGTTTTTTCGAGCGACTTTGTACAAGTACCAGATGGGAAACTTTAATTTTTTCCAGATGTGCCTAGAAATACATCTACTTTAAGATGACGTTAAAAATTTTATACGTTATAATTCAAAATGTTTTTCGAAAAATTTATAAAAATTGTTTAAAAATACAAATTTCAAAAATACAACATGTGCAAGAAGTGTAACAGAAGATCTATAAATGGAGTTAATTAATTTACAAAGTAATAAATCTTATTCAAATATCTGAAGATACAGATTTGATTAACTTTTATTCGTACTCATTAAAAAATAAATAAGCCCATTTACGAATTTTAGCACTGAGAATAATCGCTTTGTTTGGAAATAAATTTATACGTAAACAGAACTTTTTACAGACGAAAATTATTAAGAAAAAAAATCAATTTCTCTGCAAAGTTCTAAAAATTATTAAAATTCATAAGCCATTAAGTGTTAAATAATTTTAAATTGAGCATATCTTTAGAATTTCCGATACACAGTCTCACGCGCTGAAGATAAAAATGTTTTTTTTTTTTTTTCTGTACGACGTTGACATTGCTCGCTTTGAAATCCTTGAGTTTGTTAATCAAAAATTCGTTAAGTTTTACAAAATATGAAATCGATAATAAAACAAATTCCAAATTTCAAATTTGGGCTTCCATATGCCTATATTCGCAACAGGATTTTGTCATTGAAATTTTGATGGCTCTAGGTATCGTTGTTTTATCACAATGCGAGAAACATACATACATATATGCGGATTCTTCATTATTTAATTTCTTCAAATATAATAAAGGGGATAATATTTGGTGGCAATAGTTTTAAAAGTGAAACGGACATTCTGAGTGATTCAAGCAAAATCGCAAAACGAAAGCAATAGTCCTTCAGTGAGAAAGCCCCTTTGGACTAAAAACTTCGAAAACACTAATTTTTCGCACTCATTTTTCGGAGTGGCAATAGTCTCACGCGTTGAAGATAAAAATGCTTTATTTCGAAAAGTGTTGCTGCTGCTCTCTTTTAAATCGTAGAGTCTGTTAATAAAAAATTCGTAAGTTTTACGAAATCTCTCTATATAAAGAAGAATGCGTGTTTGTTTGTTTTTTCGCGTTATTGATTTCTGATCAATTATGATCCATTTTTTGCCACATTTAATCGACTAAAATTGAAGAAAGGTGAAATATTGGATGGAACTTGAGCTTTTATGGCCATTTGATTAGAAAGACGAAAATCTTTAAAAACTGCGTGCCATTGTTGCTGATAGAATGAAAGAGAATTAGTTTTTTTTCCTTCTTCCCTATGGAAATTTTTATGTGGGTTCCATATCGCATCAGACTGAAAAATGTGTGACTGTGAATCTTATTTTCTGCATCGTTATTAGAGAGGGATTAGAGCGGTATCGTTCTCTCTGTTGTTAGATACATTACTCTCAATCTAACATAACTGGCATCGGGTACTTCTGATATTTAATAATAATAAAAAAAATCCGATTGACTAATGATTATCTACAATTCCTGATGAAGGTAATTTTTCCTCAAAGCTACAAACTTTATTAGAATCGGAACTCCGTCAAGCGTTAGTAAGAAAGAAATTTATAATTACTTACGTACAAACATATGTTGAACTTATTTATGAGTCGAAGTAAAATTTAATAAATGAGAGAAAGAACTGTTATTAGGCTGTTATTCATTCCAGACCTTTGTCCCACTTAGTAAATTTTCTTTTAAATCTTAGAAAGTTTACAAAATTTGTTTATTTTTTGTTCAAACTAAGCTAAGTTATTTAATGATTACTTAAACACGTTAGAATTATTTGGAAGGCATGACAGTCTAAGAATTTAAGATTTAGCTGTCTATATATTTCATTTACAAAGTGTAGCCAACAAAAATTCGTATAATTACCAAAACTTTGGATTTCAAATGGAAAATAAATAAAAATTTGAATTTTTTTCTTTTGAGATATCATTGTAATTGTTTAAGTACGCTTTGAGAAATAATTAACACGCGAAATTTTTTTAAAATATTTTTACTTTATTAATAAAAAGCTTCATTCCATTTAAAAAATGTGTCTTGTCAGCGGTTTTCAGACCGCGCATTTTTCCCGCATGCAGTTTGATTTTAAGACCATTGACGTATCCCATGCTTACATATTTTCCTACCCAAATGGTATCTTAAATGCATTATATGTTATATACACAGTAGAATTCGGATTATTCTAAAACTCTGAAATTCGAATTGTTAAAATTTATTTGATCAAATGTCGGTGATGATTGCGAAAAATTCTGTGGAATAAGACAAATGCAATTATTCATCAAAATCCCTTCTGACAGTTCATCTCTTAAAACTCAATAGTTTAATTGCATCTATTAGAACATTAATCTCAAACTGGTGACTCCAGAAGCAATTTTATGCGGCCTTCAAATGCATTTCAATCATGTATTTGGTGCAAATAACGGTGCTGTAAGGATTTCAAAATTTTAGTTATTTGAAGTCTCAGTTTGCACTACGTTCATTGCCATTGTGTATAAAGCACCCGAAAAATCTATAAACGGAGTTAATTAATTTACAATATGATGATAATCTTATCCAAAAATTTGAAGACACAGATTTGATTAATTTTTATTCGCACTTGTAGAAAAATAAATGCACTAACTTACGAGCTTTTGCGCTTAATTGTTGTCTTTGGGAATTCATTTATATGGGTGAAAAAAATCTAATGTGTACACCATATGACTTCCTTGTACGGAATATTAAATTATACATATTTTTTCTTCCACTTCATTTAAACTTATTGCATTTAATTAAATCTACTTCGCCGATAGTGCATAAACTACAATAGAATAAATGCACTCTTTAAAATTCGCTATATTTACCATGGCGACACTCTGGCGATAAGTTCACTTAACAGCGTTACATCTCATTCATTTTACAATGCAGAATGCACAAAAATTATGTATATGATCTGAAGAATTATCTAATCGTTGTCACATGTTCTATTCAAATATTGTAATAAATCTAAAACGATGTATAAAAGAAATTAAACAAACAAACAAAAAAAAAACAGTTTTTCACAAACCATTCAGTATTTTTAATTCAATTAATTTAGTTCTCACTTTTCAATTAGGCTTTTTGCCTAATTGATCGTTGTCACATGTTCTATTCAAATATTATAATAAATCTAAAACGATGTATTGAACAAACAAACAAAAAAGAAACAGTTTTTCACAAACGATTCAGTATTTTTAATTCAACTAATTTAGTTCTCACTTTTCAATTAGGCTTTTTGCCTAATTGCAAGTCTCAAAATATCAATATTAAAATTTACGAAGTAAATCTTAAACACTTATTTTCTCGAACAAATTCCAGAATGGATTAAGCATGATTTAATTGGCAATAATAAAAGAAGGCGTTATCTTTGTTGCTGCGAAGCTTAGTTTCTCTAGATTGGCAACCAATCTATTCTGCT
>KK120562.1:72274-171751 GCA_000611955.2 Stegodyphus mimosarum | reverse complement strand
CGTTAAAACTACTCCTTAAGTATAGTTTCAAGGTATATAATAACAACAACAACAACCCAAAAAAAAGGTAAGAAGAAGAAACTTCTATTTCCAGAGCTCTTTTAACCACAAGAGCTGCAGAATTCATTAAAATGCTAAGAGAAAATTTTGTGCCAGTTGATGGATGACTCAGAAGTTGTAAAGAGGGAAATAATATTGTTTATTGGAAACTATATGATGAGAAGCAATGAGCAGATCATTATTCAGATGAGACCTGGATAAAAGGGGATTTTACTCGTGCCTTTAAATGAATACAAGCCACACGAATTTATAACGCAGACGAAACTAGTCTGTTTTTCACAACATTAAGAGTCTAGATTAAGGTTTAAAAATGAAATAGCAGCGGATTTTAAGAAACTGAACAAGTTATTGCCTTATAAAGTTTACTATGGATGCAACAATTAAGAATACACCACTGGTTGTGTCGAAACCGCGATGTTTAAAAGGAGTCAAGAATTTACCTTTAACTTTCCATAACAACAAGAACTTATGGGATGTCAGGCAGTATTATTACTTATTTCCTTTTGAAATGAGAAAGAGGACTGTAAAACAAAAAAATAGCTTTACTGTTAGATAATTGTGCTCTAAACCCATCTATTATCCTTTTGAAAGACATTAAAGAAGTGTTTCTTCCTGCAAATAAGACTTCTGTCATTCAACTTTTAGACTAAGGCATTGTTAAAAGATTTGAAAGGCATTATAAAAAATATGTCGTTCAAAAAAAGATAAACAAAATTAAATCTTGCGAAAATACAAACATTTCGAGAGAGATAACTAAACTGATATCTTTGCCAGAGTCTATACATATTATAGTCAATGCAAGAGAAGCAATCTCCTGAAACGCAGTTAGAAATTGCTTTAGAAAATGTGCTTTTTATTTAGGTGAAGCCTCAGAGAAAAACTGTTTCTAATATTTTGGACATCTGTGAGGAAAATTATGAAGATTCAATCTTCGAATGCGTTGCAATATATGATAACACTGAGCATGTGAAAACGCTGACTACTTTAGCTACTTTATAAAGAACTGAAACGGATAATGGAAGTGGTCGGAGGGGGGGTGAGAGCAAAAGGGATTACTGAATCAAGAAAAGCGCTGCAAACCCTGAGAACTCTTGAGCTGAAAGGCGGAGATCAGAAAAGCTACCGACAGTTTTACGAACTTGAAAATATGATTGAAAGACTGTTGACCAAAAATGTGAAGCAAGTACGGATAGAGCAGTTTTTTGTGTTTTTTTAAAATTTCATCAGTTATGAAATTATAAAATTTTTTATATAAAGAAAATAAAAAAAAATTCCAAATTTATCAAGTAATATTAATTTTAAATTAATAAGTTATGTATCAATTATTAGATAAACTGTTTGTCATTATCTCACTAAATACGTTCGAAATTACTATTGTAATTTGCAATATTTAAATCGCCGTTTGTTAAACTTAGCCGCTTAATAGACTCAAAAATGATAGGAATAGGAGTGATTTTAATAACCGGCGGATACTGTATTCGTAAGCCATTAGGGATAGCAACCATTAGTGTACACACTGACAAACAGATACAGGTTGAAGCAAGACCGACACGTGTGTACTCCGTTAGGCATATATTAGGAATTGCCGGGCTTGCTAACTGCTAAACTTCCGCTCCAATTTTGTGAGAGAAACCCCCGAAGAGAAGTTCGAGAGTCTACCACTCACCCCTCTTCCTCTATCACCAGTTTCTCGAGAAGACTTTCGACTCGCCCTGTATTTTGTACGCGCTCTTGCTTGGATGTATGTGATACGCTTCTATGCCTTCTGCGAGATTCGAACCCGATTTCATGGGTACGGCAATTAACGTCTCTGACTACTATATCGGCTGGGTAGCACACAATCATTAACATATCAGCTTGTAATAAAATAGTGATTTTCAATATTAATGCTGTGAATAGTATGAAGTTTATTTTTTTTTATTTTATTTATTTCTTCAGCTGTTACCTTTTTCACCAAAAATAGCACACCGTGCCCTCCAGTGGCTGAATGGATAAGACCGTTGAACACTGTTTGTTGGACATGGGGTGGAATCCCCGCAAATGGGTTGGTTACGTGGATTTTTTTCATAAGTCTAATATATATATCAGCCTTTAAACATACATACTACGTGTTCTACATTCTCTTATAAAGCCTTCCATAAAGTATCAGTCTCTTTAACAGGAGAGTCTTCGCGTATTTTACCATATTCAAGTAACAAATGAACAGTAAAAATAAATGTCTCTGCTTGTTGTTAAGTTTATCTTTATAACGACAAAATATGAGAGATATATTCGCCTACAGTTGTGTATTGTTTACTTTTAGCTACAGGAAGTCAGCGTTTCTGAAGCAGTTTAGGACAAAACTGTGGAGCAGCTAAGAATGCTACTAAAATACTAAGCAATACAAAATAATGTAACATACAAAAACTTAATGTGAGATGCTTGTTTTAAAAAGAGGGTAGAATTTATTATTTAAACAACAAATAAAAAAGAGATAGAGTACTGTGCGTTTATTTAAAAAGAAAAGTAACAGGGTAATTCGATAACTAGGGCAATGTTATTATCATCATCATTATTATTGTTGTTGTTGTTATTATTATTATTATTATTATCATCAGCCGAATTGGGCGTTATCTCAGAAGGGCTATTAGTCTCAAAACAGCATTTTGCTTCAAATCACTTTAAATGTCCGAATCACTTTTCAAATTGTTGCCGCAAAATATTACCGCTCTGTATTATTTAAAGATACTAAATAATGAAGAATTTGTATGAATGCAGGTATGTTTTCCGCATTGTGAAAAAACAACGGTACCTAAAGCCATCAAATTTTAAATAATGTAGTCCTCCACCCGAATATGGTCATCTGGAAGCCAAAATTTGGAGTTTCGAATTTGTGTGATTGTCTATTTCATAGTTTGTAAAACTTTAGCGATTTTTTTATTAAAAAACTGAACAGTTTCAAAGCGAGCAATGGCAACACTGTACAGAATAAAAAAAATTTATCTCCAGCGTGCGGGAATGTTTGTCGGAAATTCTAAAGATATACTATTTTTAAATATTTTTAGCACAATGTGGAGTTAACCCAGATGCTCTCAAAACGTGTATGTGTCTGCGTCTGTATATGGGTGGAAAAAAAAAAACTCTCGTTTGGGCATAATACAAAGTCTAAAAGCTTTTAGATCGTATATTTCTTATTATTTTTTCCTATTTTATCACATCACAGTTTATTTTTTAATAATAGTCTATTACCGAAAGCCTGTTATTTCTGTGAGTTGTATCTAATTCTTTCTGAGACACAAATTTTAATCCCTGTTTTTAACTGGGGTAATTTTTATATTTCTCTTCTGTTTACTTTTTTTTTAATATCAATTCTGGTTATTGCTGAAATGATAGTTTTTTACACTGAATACGACTCTTATATAAGCATTTGTAATAGACTGAGAAGTAATAAAAAAATAACTCATGAAAGTAAAATATTTCTTTATTTATTTTTAAATACTAGAAAATTTGACTGTACACGTACCAGTACAAAATTTCTGTAAAAGTAGCATAAGAAAGTACAGCAAAAGGAAATTAGTAAAGCTGATAAGGTTAAAATATAGAAGCAACTTTAATGTCCAAGAATGCAACGTAGCAAACAGATTTGATCAGTTATTTTTTTTTTATTCTTAGTTACAGTACATTGCGAACGGAAAGCTATTCTGAGTGAGAACTAGTTTCCGCAGCACAATGATGAAATTGACATGTCGAATGAGCGATAAGACAACCTGAATGAATGATTTAGAAAATCGAGTGCAAGTGTCTTGACATTAAGGAAATGTCTTTCAATCTAAATATTCATAGTCACATGATGTTTAATGTTTTCCTCTAATGTCTTAAAAAATAAGGATAAGTCTACAAATTACTCGAATGAATTTCTCTTAAGCATATTCATGTTCCTCATATTTTAAAATACTGAATTAAAAGCTACTCTCACTATACGAAATATTTAAAATTAGGCCTTTACAAGCGGAAATTTCAAATCTCATTGTTACAATGTATAGAAATAGTTTTTATCTATTTCATTAACAGCATCATGCAAGTTAAATGACCATATAAAATTGAAGCTCATTTAGTTTTCTCTCAGCTTTCCTATTCAACATTATTCAAAATTAGACTGTTAGAATTACTCTCCAATTTTGTACTTTATTTTGTCAGGCACACATTCTGTCTTTATTTGTTCTCTTTTAAACTCTTTGAAAGAAACATCTTCGAGGTATTTATTGCTTTCAATTCGTGAATTTTTTAGTTTATTATTCCTTTACTTTTTAATCTGACTGATTTAAATAAAAAAATGAATTTAATTCATGATATGTCTAATCAAAACATTAAATACGTTTATAGAATTGAGCTATATATTTTTTTTTCATTTTTTAGATATTCAGAAGATGTGTAATGCTCCCATCTAGTTTAATTCAGGGGTTGTTAACCAGGAGAAATACCCCTTGAGGGGAATTTCATAGTTTCAGGAAGGAATGCAGTCAGCCTTATATTTAAATATTAAGTTTTCTGTTTTAGTTTATGAATATAAAAAACTACGTTTATTCAAATTTCGGTATTTATCAACATTCTCTGTTCTTTTTATTCTGTGCTTTATGAAATACTTTAAAAATAACATAAATCTAAATAAATGTATATGAATTTTTCGAACTTTTTGAAGGAAGGGGAAATGATCTAGCAGCAGTGAAAGGCACAGGGCAAAACAGATTCAGAACCGCTAGTCTAAATGGACAATCATCCTTCTAGCATTCTGTAAAATGTTTGGCTATTTCACCTGGGCCAATTCCTTTGACAATTTCTACTGATATACTATATTCAATTTTCAAAAAGCCCTTTTGGGCTACCGTTAAAATCTGCACTCCTTTAGATTTTAGAATTCCTTTTTTAAAAAAAATTTATTTGGTTATTTGTCTATTTATTTCTTTTGAAGAATAACAAAACATTAAAGTACATGATCTATGGTTTTTACTCTTTAGAATTTAATGGATTATCAAAATAATAATTGGGTGTTTATTGTCATAAGTTATTAGAGGCGATGACTATAAAAAAGCTGATGTATACACCACATGACTTCCTTGTACAGAATATTAAATTATACACATTTTTTCCTGCATTTCATTTAAATTTTCGAATTGAATTAAATCTACTTCATTGATAGCGCATAAACCACAATAGAATAAATGCACTCTTTTAAAATTCACTATATTTATTTACCATAGCGACATTCTGGCGCTCGGTTCACTTAACAGCGTTACATCTTCTACTTTTTATAACTCAGAATGCACAAAAATTATATCATCTGAAGAATTATGTAATCTTTGTCCCATGTTCTATTCAAATACTATAATAAATCTAAAAGGATGTATAAAAGATATTAAACAAATAAAAAAGAAATAAATTTTCACAGACGATTCAACACCGCTTACCTAATCCGCATGCGTTACTCATAAAAATCCTCCTCTGTCCGAGACAGACTGGTGAAAATATTTGCTGCTAATACGAAACACTTATTTCCTCGAATTTCATTATAGATATATTTCTCATTCAATTAATTCAGTTCTCACTTCGCGGCAAGGCAAAAATACATAAAATCTCAAAATATTTCATTAATTTTAAAAATATAGAAAAACAAAAAACACCAAGTACAGTTAAAATAATTTTAAAAACAATTTTTACAATTAAAATAGCAGTTCCTATGCGAAAACAATTCGGCCAGCAGGCAAGAAGGCAGACTTTTCGGTGCACAAAGCTAAAAGTTTCCTTTTGGGCCCACTCGGCAAAAAGACTGAAAGTGCAGAAAAAATTCATTCACTATTCTACTAAATTTCAAATGTAAACAAATATGGCTGCTATGGTAAAAGAAAAATTAGGCTTAGCTGCACTTAAACAACTTTTGAATTGTTGATAATGCTAGAAATATTGCATACTAACGGCATAAAAACCTTAACCGAAAGATAAGAGCAACATAATTCAAACATGTTTAAAGCAAAAAATACGCAATTTATCAACACATAAGAATAAAAGATCTAAGCTCATTGAGTCGAGTAACAGAGGGCGTTTATAATTTATTGCGTAGATGCAGGAACCCGATACTTTTTAGCATTTTTCGGTATTCGTCATGGCTGAGAAGACAGTAGTGGCTGAAGGTAAAAGCTATGATGATGCATTTAACACAACTGGAGCTTCGAGTACCACAATCTTTATTTTTACGCATATCAAATCATTCTTTTGCAGACAAGATATTTTTTAACGACGTCATTTTAGATGAGTAAGTATAGCAGCAAAGCGTCTGCCCTGGAGGAAAGCTTAAACGAAAGTGACGCTGCAATTCAAAGGCAGAAGGGAGGGAGTCAGAAAGTTTCAGTTCGAGTTAAAAAATTTTTGGTTTTCAATTTGGGGATTGGGCAGGAGGTACCTGCATTAAACGTTACGTAATATTGAAAGATCTTGGGAGAACAGATGAATTTAGGGGGAGAGCATAAAATCAAGAATAGTTAACTTTGAGGTCCTCAATTATTCTTAAAGCAGCCATCGTATTTTGCTATATCTTACATGTGTATACATATTTTTATACTTTTGGTGCAGCCGATTGCAACCAAAAAGGGAGGTGCACAACTACATGTTATAACAGTCCTATATACAAAATTTTAACGTTCTAAGACAACTCGTTTTTCAGTTATGCGAAATATATATGTACGTTTTTTTAACTCGAAATATTCAAGAACACGAAATCATTTTGAATGACATTGAGATTATTTTCTCAGTATTTCTTTATCAACGTCAAATTTAAATATGGAAATCATCCCATACATTTATTTCCTTTGAAGTAATTTGTCCTCCCGTGAATTTCTGTGTCATTCTCGCATTTCTTCGAAGCCACTACCCTTTTGGTCTTGTGATTACTTAAACGTTCATTTTAAATAACATTCCAATTTCCTTTAAAAATGAAGGTCTATATTATTATTTGGAATAAAGAAGAAATGGGTTTATTCCATGTATTAAAATATGTAAGCCCATTTTTTTTTTTTTTTTTTTTTTTTTAGAAAATTGAAAGTTAGTCTTTAAAATATTATTTCTGTTAAACATTTGTAGGGTTTAATTCTTCAAATCTAAAGTTCTAACTCCTAACCCCACGAACAATTAACAAGCGAATAATCGTTTAAGTGTGTGAACAGAATACGTAAGACTTGAGAAGAGTTTGAAACCCTTTATTACTAAATATATTTACAATCAGTTCCGGCTTGGAACTTTACAATAAAGCCGCCACTTGGGCTTGAACTTAAATACTAATTAAATTGAACTAAAACTAGCTTAACAAAAGCTCCTAAATAATGCAGCCGAAGCTATCAGAATCTAACTAGTTAGCCCCTAAGTATTAATTAAATCGGCGAGGCCGAGCGTAGTAATAGCTAAGAGAGATGTAGCCAGAAGGCAAACGCGCGCTAGTCAGGAAATCAGACTCTCGCTCTTGAAGTCGGTTAAGTCACGACTTAAATAGTACTCATTCTCATTTGCATTATATGCGTTTCTGAAATTTCATTCTGGCAGGAAATTGTAAGCTGAAATTAGAATAAGATAGGAAAGATACAAAACTTAAAATAACTGTTAGAAAACGTATAATAAACCTTACACATTTAACATTAAAATTTTCAAATAATATTTGTGTTTCTTAATGGACAAATGCCATTTAATCACAGTCAGAATAATTTGACTCTATGTTCCCATCATTTTGTTATGGCATTAATGTAATATTAGCGCAAATACATGGCTGAAAAATTAAATTTCTCGGATTATTTTAATTACATTTCAACATTTCCCTTAATCGAAATAATTTCCATAATTAAGATGCACAATAATGTGCGTCGTGCTTTGTTACACGATTATATATTTATTACGTATATTTAGATGCTTATTTATGAACATATTTATGTGTGTATTTACGAAAACATTCTAAGTGTTCTTAGAGGCAGCCAGCTGAAAGTCTCATTAACTCGAGTTTTCCATCACTCAATGAATATTTTCTGCTCTTTTCAATTTCGGTTTTTCGAAGTGTTTTTTGTGAATTATTTCATTTTGGATTTAGTAATGCAAATAAAAATATAGCTACGGTTAAAATAAATAAAGTACTCGCATTTATAAAAAGTTATCATTCAGAAATATGAGTCAGAGGAATAACTTTCGGTTAAATATATACAAAACAGAATGCTAATCTTCAATACTATTTTGCAAGACTACTGTGAAGCTCTTAAAAAACTCCAGGTACCCAGATGTTGATAAAATAGTTGTCATTTGAAAGTCTTTCTGTTGCCGGCTTCCTTACCAACTTGGCGGCAGAGAAGTCTATCTCATACGTGAAAGCAGAGAACTTCAATGGGATTTTCCATTCACGTTCTTTCGGGTGAAAGATATTTATACTAAAGGGAGTTGCTCAACATCTCTTTTCTTCAAGGGGAAATAGAGATGGTGTCAGTTAGGAAACAATTAAAATGTCTACTGATAAAAACTGTAATTTTTAATGAATGTTTGGCAGTTGCAATACATGATGTCTCTATGATTGTAGAAGCGAAGTCTAGAGTAATCGTGTTATTCGATCATAACAAAGCACACTGAGGCTATTTGCTTAAGTAAAAAAAACTCTTTAAAGAAAACTGGCTAGTATTTACATTACGCACGGGGAAGAACAAGTGGACTAAAGAAAATAGCATAAATTGTTAGACATTTAATTGTATTGTTTACTAGCATGTTTTATTTGATCTATCAGGGAATCAGGGTAACATTTTTTTAAAGGTAGTCGAACTTATCAACATAATAAAGAGCAGTAAA
Source organism: Stegodyphus mimosarum (assembly GCA_000611955.2). Lineage (NCBI taxonomy): Eukaryota > Metazoa > Arthropoda > Arachnida > Araneae > Eresidae > Stegodyphus > Stegodyphus mimosarum. The sequence continues at coordinate 162,850 of KK120562.1, read as the reverse complement.
AGAGCTCTTTTATACTACCAGTTATGCCATCTTTTAAAACAAACGGAATTAAAATACAGAGATTTATTATTTGCAATCAAGTTGTAAAGAACCTAACTACACCTAATTCTACTTTTAGACGATAAATACAAGTAAACAAAATCGTGCAAAATAAGACATTGCGTCTATGAAAGGAAATAAGATCAGTTCTGGATCTAAAAAAATTAGTAAAAATAATTTTAAAAAACCATCCAAAAATATTCATTTAAAACTTATTATTTTATTTCAACAAAATAAACATGTAATAATTTAAACTTATTATTTTATTTCAACAAAATACACATGTAATAAATAAGACGCTATGAAAATACATCAAAGTAAACTTCCACTTGAAATGAAAAGCAGTCCTTTATAACCAATAACAATAACAACAACAGACAAAAAAAGCAAAAATCTGTTTTACATATAATTTACACATATAAGGTTGTTTTATTTATTTTCACTTTCTAACAATATTCACATTGCACACACATTTGCATATTATTGGAATATAGCTGCTATCACTAGAAATGTCCTGGCATCTTTTTCTTCTATATTATAGAAATTTCCGTTGTGATCTCTTGAGCAAAATCTTGCTTATGTTTCACCAGTTTTACAAAAGAAATCAATTATTAATCGTTGTGTTCATGTTGAAACCTCTAAGCATATTCCAAATTAAGACCATGTTTGATAAAATGTCTACTCGATTTTTTGGTCAGTTCTAGACCTTCTTATATTAAACCTCTATTTAAAACTGGATGATTTTCTTCACTGTCACAACGTTCTGTGGGATTAGGAGTCTTAAGAACAACCTCTAACATTTCACTTTCACTATGGCTTTCATGACAAATAATTCATACAATATCTTCAAACGATAGATCATGAAATCCTTCTCTACTGTGTGCCATTGTAATGACACTGAGAAATTCTGTCGCATTAGGGATAATGGGATCTTTGATGTTTACACATTGTAGCCAAATCGCTTTTCAATACTCATTCAGTGCCGCTGGTTTTAATTCAGTTAACACTAATCCAGCTTAATTGATACAATCCATAACTCAGAATTTCTTCTACATATCAATGGTAGTTAGTGTTTCATCAGTCACGTTTCAGAAGTGGGAGATATTGGGTATTATTCGAAAGGTTTGCAGATGACACCGAAAGTGGTCAATTTTTTATTTCATTGGCCTGTCATTAAAAATGATAAGACAACAACAAAAATTAGACTCGGATTTGGCGCATCTGCTAGAGAGAGTGAAAAATGTTCTTTAAATGATCTTTTATATAAAATGTCTAATTTGATGGACTTCATGTTACAGTTTACTTTGTTGCCACTACACTTTTATCAAAAAATCCGCAATGCGGTAAAGAAAATATAAAGAGCATAAAAATGAAAAGCTGCGCCAGCTCGTGGCCAGCTACATAAACTGTAACACTTCATTCTTAATGTTTTTCATAGATTTCTAAGTTATCTGCTTGGACCTTCAGCTGATTTAAAAAAGTGTTTTTAGAGTTGATTATAGTGCCTGAACATCGAGATTTTTTACGATTTTTCTATCCTTCTGAAAATGAGGAAATTGTCAACATACATTGTAGAGCTGTGTTTGGTGTCACATCGAGCCCATTTTTATTAACAGCTTCAATTTCGCATTTGCTGTATAATGCCATTTGAAGTAGAAAAGTTTACTCAAAAATTAAAATCTTCATTTTATATATACAATTCTGTCACAGGTGTTTCAGATGCAAAAGAACAAGAAACATTTATTTAAAAGGCTCACCAGATTATGGCTCAAGGGTATTTTAATTTAATATAAACTGGGCAAGCAATTTAGATTGTAAATCTGTATCTAAAAATAAAGGTGTAACAAAATTACTAGGTATGGTATAGGATTTAGATAAAAATACCTTGAGATGCAATCTGAATTTTAGAAACTTTAGCGATGAGCAAATATTTACAAAACGAATTGTATTAGCTTTGATACAGAAACTTTTGATCCCATTGTTTTTCTGAGTGCGGTAATTTTGCTTCCGAAAATTACTTCACAGGAAACTGGGAAGTTAAAGATTGGTCGCTCCTTTGCCGGATAACCTTGTAAAGGTTTTCAAAGCTTAGCATAACGAAATGTCTGTTTTAGAGGATATACAAGTACTGCGTTCTGTAGATATAAAGGAATCCAGTGAAATGCATGTTTTTTGCAGATTATACAGAGAAGCCTGTATATTTATTGCTGCATGTATATTTATTAGGACTATTAAAAATCATGAAATAAGAATTCAGTTACTGAGAGCAAAATCAACAGTTGCTACCATAAAGCAAATATCGGTAACTAACCTTGAATTGATAGCATATACTATTGTGCCACGTTGGCACATTCTGTGCAACAAGCACTTAGCATCTCTGATATACAAACTATATTTGGGAGTGATTTTATGGTAGCCCTGTATTGGTTAGATAAGCGTGGAGAATGGTCAGTTTTTTTTCCAATAGAGTGAAAAAAATACACACTCTATTTCCTGAGAGTATGTAGGGATATATATTTGTTTTCACTAACCGGGTACGTTTATGCTTTCTTTCCTTTAAGTCTTCATTCCCCCAATTTTCAAAGGCAGAATATTTAAATTTGGCAGCACGCGTGAAAGAATGCAGATTCTACCTTTAGGAGAAAAGGTTTAAATACTGAGCTCTAGAAGGGAAAGTGAGAAAAGAGTGGGCAAATACTGCACCTTTGTAGAGTGAGCTTCTGTTTCTGCATTTATTGCTGGTTAAAGTGGTGTAACTACTTTTTTGCCAAGAGACTTCGACGCGGTTTTAGGTAACAGGATTATCAGAGCTCAGGGGAAAAGTCTACTGTTATGTTAATATTTTTGAATTTTAAGTTTAATCCTTGTTAGTTGAGTTACCGCCCGAGCGAAGCGCAGTCTGTTAGCGTCAGGTTGACACATTGTGAACTTTTAAAGAGCTAAATAAAGGATTCTTTCTATTTTTCTCCTGTCTGGTTACTGCATCTACTTCAGCTGTCACTCTGAAAATTAACTAGACATTACAAGAGAATGGCGTCATGAGCCAGAAAAAAATGATTCCCCCTGCTGATTTCTCACGTATGCTCTCCTAAACATTTATTTGATTCACACTGGTGGGAAGGACCTCTATGTTGAGAGAATCATCTGATTGTTGGCCCATAGTTGAACTAACAAGTAACGAAACTCCTGAAATTGCTCTGAAAAGAAAAAAGTCAAATTTTCAAATAAATTTATCAAAAGATCAGTTATTATGGTACCCAAGGCAGCTTTCCAATTATCATTCGGTCTTAAGGTTAGTAGCTTGGTTATCGAGATTTGTTAGTAACATCAAATCAAATCAGACGAAAGGGGGATTTGACGTTAAAAGAGATTAAGGGCGCTGAGGAAAGGAAGTGCAGATGGAATGTTTTCCTTCTGAAAGAAAAATTGCACACATATATACTTCAAAGATGAAGAAGGAATTATGCGTATAAAATCTTGTATAACAGAAAGAATTCATAAACCAGAGTTTATATAGAAAATCTTATTGCCTGAGAATTCTGTATTCACAAGAAGCCTTATCGAGCATTTTCATCGTGAGAATTGTTATGCAGAAACTCAAATGTTACTTAGTAGCCTATGTGAAAATTATTGGATCGTTAAAGGTAGAAAAACAATTCGACACAATTTGAAATATTGTATCAAGTATCAAAGATTTAAGTCTCAGTCACTAAACGCAGATCCCGAACTGCCTGCAGACAGAGTTGAAAATGCCTCTATATTTGAAATTGTGAGAATAGATTTAGCAGTACCCTTATATGTAAAGCACGGACAAAGTGTGGGTTGTTTTTGTTTACATGTGCTCTATACAGAGCTGTATACCTGGAAACAGTTTCTTCTTTTTCAACAGAAGCATTCCTTCTTTCATTTAGATGCTTTATAGCGGGACGAGGACAACCTAGAGTGACAACGGTACAAATTTTAGAGGTGCACGCAAATACCTAGAATAAATAGATTGGGAGAAAATAAATCAATTAACTGAGGTTCAACGTATTATTTGGAAATTTCTTCCTCCCAGGCTAACCTGGTGGCAGAGACTTGTTAGAATTGTTAAAGAGCTCCTTAGAAGATCTTTAGGAAAAGCTGTCGTAACTTACAAAGAGTTAGTGACAATAATATGTGATTGTGAAAAAGTAATAAATCTCTGACCTTTAATATATTTATCACAAGTTATGAAAGATTAACCTCTAGTCATTCCATTAACTGCATTTTTCGAGAAAACGAGGCTTTCATCCTGAGTCTGAGCTCCATATTTATGGATCAGTGATTCCAGTTGCATCAGAAGTAAAGTTCTTAGAAGCAATTGTTCGACCAAAAGCTGTGTTTCCTTCCACATTTCCAGTACTTGCGAGTGTTTCGAAACTTTAAATCTCTTTATAGCTTTAGCGAACACCTTCTGGAGCGCAGAGCGTTGTACTTTACTTCGCATTTATATACGCTCCTTCGTTCTAGATTAGACTATGGCTATCCTGTTTATGGACTCTAATGGTGTTCAACTTTTTTAAAACTACTAGATCCTATTCATTATCGGGCTCTGAGAATAAAGCTCATTCTCTGGAATATGCTTAACTGCGCCCTCTCTGGGGTGTCACAGCTTTCATCCAAAATTAATGAAGAGTATTTGTAATACTTTAGTCCAAAACTAATTTTGTGCCAATATCCTGGCCCTCTATACAACGCATGACAGTATTTCTAGAAAAAGCTAAGCTATTAACCATTTTTTATGCTTATACCATAGACATTTTGGGCAAATATTAAAAGGCTATTTTTTATTATCTCCTGTCCGTCAGAATATACCATATCTTTGTGGGCTAACAACAGAGAAAGTTACTACGAAACCTTCACTATAGTTTCCATTTCGTCATTTCTCTTTTTGAACTAAGATTGTTGGCTTATAAGGTATTTTTCCCGCCTTCTTAGCACGCCTTTGTGGTGTAGTAGTCAGCACGCTTGGCGCGTATTCGAGAGGTCCATGGTTCGAGTCCCGGCGAGGACATTGTTCACATCTCTTGCTTCCAAATAAACAAAGGTCTCTACAGGCTGGCTTAAGTTTTTATTATTATTATTATTATTAATGATAAATACCGTTCGCGAAAGTATTCACAGGATATTTGCCTTTCAGATCAATATGCAGCATGTTTGAAATATCGGTCCAGGTTAAAATTTTTTCATCACTGTTACACAAATTCAGTATAATAAACAAACAGGCTTGGAAGTATTTTGATCACGAATTGCAATATGCTTTTCATATTTCCTTTTCGATGTCGAAGAGTTGCTTATGGACAGAGCGAACATCAAATTTTTAAAACAATGACGCTCGACGCCAAAATCTAAAATAAGTTTTAAAAAAAGCTTAACGTCTTGCTCGGTAGTTTAAAATCAACTCAGGCAGATACCCGCAACGATACCAAAGCAAGACAACTCAAACCTCTGGGCTCGACAATGAACACGACTGTCCTACGTATCGTTGTACTGATCAAAGCAGTGCCTCTTTCCTGAGCTGTTATATTCAGTAGCGTATGAATAGGCTTTTAACGGATTTTGACAAAGTTCTTAGAGATAGCACTATTTCAAATTTTTAAATATTTCAATAAGCCTTCTCATGCTTGGAATTGATTACTGGGCAACACTGTAGCATTTATACGAACGGGCTGGCTGCGTCGAGCTCGTGGCGAACAGGCTTACTGCATAGGCGTTTTCGTGGTTTTCCCTATGTGTAATGTGGCTAAGAGCTAGTTTCCCTTTCTCCAAGTCCTCCAAGGTGCAACCCTTAGTCTGGTGGATACCATTGCGTTCAATACCGTAATAATAATAAATCACATAGATAATCCTCATAGGCCCATGCATAAAAGTTAAAGGTTATCACCTGAAACTAACCAGTTATTTATAATTTAAACCTTTACTATAACTTCATCTTTCCGTTCTCTTACCAAAATGCAAATCAGTTAAATACTTATTAAGCAAAGGTTTTTGGATTGTAAGACAGAGCATAGTTTTGCTTTTCGAGGCCAAATTACTATAGTTCTGTCTATCTTTGCGGTAAGTTTATGATAAGTCGGCTCTGCGTTATTTACCGCAGACACTGAAATTGTTACGCCGGTTATTAGAGTTTTCTGAGCCAGCTTAGATTTAAATATAATTGTGTAATCTTTGACTACTATTCCACGTTTTAAATTTTAATATTAAGTTACGTCGCCACATATGATAGTTGATTTTATTAGCATAAATTGTGCCCTTATGTTCAAAGATCTTTTTTAATAAAAAGGTTGTTTTAACTCTTTTCAAATCTCTGTTGTTACTTTAGATGCAGTGATAATTCACTTTAAGTCTTCTAAGAATTTGGAACTAGTCCACACAGTTTGTGCTTCCAAAGCCGGGCAAATTCTAGAACTTCTTAAATCTTCCTGCTCTCTAGTTTCGTGTTATGAGAAAAACCATATACTACTTTATGTATGAAAACTTCTGCCTCCTATTGCAAATCTTGCGGAATTAATTTACTTGGCAAACTAGACCTCAAAGATACCCTACTTCAAAATCTAAATCCAAGACTAATGGCCAAATTTTAATATAATTTAATATTAAAGTAACATATTTCTGGACAGCCCTCCTTTAAATTTCTAATAGACTTTCATTTAAACTACCACGAAATTTCTAACATATTTTCATTCCCACGTTTTAAGTTTCTAATCTACTTCATCGTCTTTAAATCTTTAATAGTAGTTTCTTAGTTTCTGATTTCACATATGCAATGTATAATTATGTATAATAAGTTGTTATTGTGTGCATTCCACTGAATGCTTACAATTTTATTAATACTAAAAGAACTGTGTGGAGAAACACAAAATAAATTTTACAGAGCACATCAAAGTTCGTAAGTAAAAGATACTCGAGTTTATTAAAAATTCAGAAGGCCTCACTTGAGGTAAATCATAGACTAACAACTTGAATTGCTTTTGTAAATGTAAATAAACTGTCCCTTGAATCAGAGCTTAAATTGCTCCGGTGCTTCTTAGTGTTTGGGATAAATTATAATTCTAGACGGAACGCACCGGAGCCCTAAATAAGAAGGCTCTGGCATATCTTCTGTGTAGCTGAACAACAATTTCAGTAGAAATTTAATCTCGAAAACAAATAACTTTCTAATTTTCTTTGGTTTGTAGTTGGCCTGATTCCACTGTTATACTAAGCCTTGCATTTGGCTACAAATATGACCCCATCTTCAATTTGCGTCGATCAGTGCTTCCACTCTTGATGCATGCCTCAAGGTGCACCTGGTCAGAGATTTTGAAATCTCCTGGTTTGGGGGGTTGTCTTGGTAACTTATATCTCGGGCTTTATAATGGTATAGAAGCCGGACGCTACGAATTCTTTTCCATAAACTATGGGCCTTTACTGCTTCTCCCTGAACACAGATTCCAGGACCTCATTTTCGCTGTAGCGCTTCCCTTCGGCGCTTATTCAATTTCATGAAGCTTTGCCCATCTGTTTACATCGGCCTGATTTCTCTTCCTTGACGATACAGATTTTGATGCACTCTCATCACTGGACTTATTCACCCCCAGAAGTTCCTGGCTGACTTTCTTCAGGAGTTGCTCATAAAACTTTCCTATATATTAGCTCATATTACCTGCATGTCCATCCGTTTACAATAGGACTGATCGACATGATCCATGACTACGGAACCATCATTCCCCCTGGAACAAAAATTAAGATCCTAATGAGAAACATTGGGAAGCGGGGAAAAGGTTATTTAGTTATATTAAAGGAACATAAATTGCACGTTTAACATATAACTCCAAGAACAGAAAATTAAGTGCTACTTCAGATATAAGTTAGTGTACCAATGAAGATAGAAAATTAATTGCGGATTATTTTACTAAGCATGGTAAAATTTTCATAAATTGGAAATGCAGCGGACAAAGAACAGTTAATGTGTCTACAGGGGAAGCTGAAGTTCTGGCATTCTGCGCATGTGCGTGTGAAATGAAATAGTATTTCAATTTATTTGAAGAATTAAGACAAGATGATTTAATTGACAGATATATAGAAAGTGATTGAAAACTCTTCGTCACTGATACATAGAAAGCGATGAAGTTCTCCACTGATTTGAAGAATTAATGCAAAATGATTTAATTGACAGATATATAGCAAGTGAAGTTGACTATGAAGCATTTAACAGATTAGGTAAAAACACAAAATCAAATGGAAGCTCAAGACATATTGACCGAAAATATTTCTTTGTAAATTGAAGTAAATTTCTTCGTAATTGAAGTTTCTTTGTAAATTGCTTCAATTCATACTCAGAAAATCATTTTTTGAGTATGAATTGAAGCAAATCATCCTTGAACTGAAAGGTGAACACTTAAAACATAGACATGACTGACTACTTAACATGGAATTTTTTAACATAAATAAGGAAATGATGGTATTTGTTTATAAAAGACTAATTTTGTTTTCTGCATTTAGCACCATTGATTTTGTTACTTAAAAATTTATTGAGCTTCTTAGATCTTTTTGAGATGTTCTGGTAATATTCTTTAATAAAGTTATTTTGTTCGGGTATCATATTTCAAAGAAAATATCCATTTTGACCGCTATCCAATGCTATTTAACAATGTTTTTTCGTAATATCTGAACGTAAGGACAGAATAAAGGAGTCTTTTTCTCCCAGAAAAATTATAAAAGTCATTTAAAATGAATTCTGAAGAGATTTTTTCGTGGCGTCGCTGCCTACGTACGTATGTCTGTAGGTTAGGTTATTCAATTATGGCAAAGAGCACGAGGGCTATCTGCCTAAAGGGAGGGATGCCTTCGTGGAGGACTTTCTAAGGGAAACTGGCTCGTATACACGTTGCACATGGAGAAAACCACGAAAACGCCCATGCAGCCAGACCGTTCGCGGGATTCGAACCTCGGACCAAACTACCACTGTTCAGCGTCTTTACCGCTCGGCCGCTGGTGGACATGTATGTATGTATGTATCTTGCATAACTCAAAAACGAGTAGCCTCAGAAAGGTGAAATTTTAGGACTGAAATTGTAAGGTTTTAGTTAAACTAACAAAGTTTTATTTTAATTTATACTTTTCTATATGTTCTCATTTTCAACTTCTCGTTAGAATAAGCGCGCGTTTTTAGCTTTATGCTAATTTGAATTGGAGGCAAGTTATATTCAAGCGAGAGGTAGGAACCTCTTAGTGTGAGAGAGCTTTTAGTCTCAGACCACGGTCACTCTATTCGACGTTCGCCTGATTAGCTAGCATTTAAATTCTAAGCCATAGCGCTTTTACGTGATTGCTTATTGAAGTCATTCCAAGTGCGTCAGTATTAGTTAAATCTTGCAACACACCATTTAGTTTAGAGGCCAACCTCGCGTTATAGCTCTGTGAGCAACGACTGATTTAATTTCTATTTAGCTTTAGTTTAAATTTATTTGATTGTTCATTTTTAGACCCAAGTGCGGTCTCTACTTTCTGTATCCCTCCCGAGCTGGGAAGTGGTTGTACATAATTGTGAATCAATAAAAGAGGATTTTAAATCCCTTTCAAGTGCAGTTCTTCTACCACTGAATCACAATATTCTACCACAGAACATAGCTGCATTCAGCTCCCTGTTCAAGATCAGGACTTTAAGCTGTCACGAAGATGTTTTCCAAGAATATGCACCGAACACTCAGTCCTGATAAAATAACATGTAGATGTGCCCCTATTTTAGTTGCAGTCTGCCTCACCTCAAGTATATAAATATATGTATACATATATCCACTCTGTTGCTCGGCTCAGTGAACTCAGTTTCTTTATTATTATATGTTTGTAAATTGTGCATTTTTTGCTTTAAAAAGGATTGAATTATGTTGTTCTTATCTTCTGGTTAAGTTTTTATGCCTTTAGTTAACCTGCATATTATAATTCCAGAATTATCATCAATTTAAAAGTTGCTTAGGTGCGGCTAAGCCTAATTATTTTGGCTATAGCGGCCATATTTGTTAAATTTGGAACTTAGCAGAATAGTGGATTTGTTGCCTATCTAGAGAAACTAAGCTTCGCATCAACAAAGATAACGCCTTCTTTTATTATTGCGATTAAATATAAATTAAAGAATTAAATTATAATTAATTAATTAATTAAAGGAATTGAGTTTAAAGATTTACTTCGTAATTTTTAATATAGATATTTTGAGTTTTTATGTATTTTTGCCTTGTCGCGAAGTAAGATCTGAATTAATTGAGTGAGGAGTACTGAATCGTCAGTGAAAATCTGTTTCTTTTTCTTTTTTTAAATTGCTTTTATGCATTGTTTTAGATTAATCATATTATTCGAATAGAGCATGTGGCAACGATTAGATAATTCTTCAGATGATATACATAATTTTTGTGGTTTCTGAATTATAAAATGAATGAAATGTAACGCTGTTAAGTAAACCTAGCGCCAGACTGTCGCTATGGTAAAAAAATACTATAGTGAATTTTAAAGGGTGCATTTATTCTATTGTGGTTTATGCGCTATCGACAAAGTAGATTTAATTCAATCCGGTAAGTTTAAATGAAATGCAAAATGCGTGTAATTTAAGATTCCGTACAAGGAAGTGATGTGGTGTACACATGAGATTTTTTGCTTATACACTTGAAGGGTTTCTTAAAATTCGCAACGTTGCAACATCAGTTAAATTTGTATTTTTATAATTATTTATGTATGCCTTCTAAAATTACACTGCACTTGCATGTTGCAATATCTACCGAAAACAGATGATGTATGCAATTGAAAGCAATCAGCAGACGATATTTCAATGAACAGACGTAAGATGATATAAACCAGAATTGGATTTCATTTCGTTTATTCGCTTAGAGATTACGATAAAATCATTTTAAAGCTTGCACCAAAACACTTGAGATATTAAAGATTAATTATCCTCTTGTAGAATAAGACACAGAAATAAAAAAATAGCATTAAGGTTCGCAAAATATTATAAAAATCTTCTTTTAATACTTATAATACTAGTCTACATTCATAATTATTAATTGCGTTTATTAAAGTTAAATAAATTTTAAAGTGTGTGTTAATAGGATTATATGCGTATTTTTGAAAATTGTAATTTTCTTAAAAATATGTGTTTATTTAGTCTTGATTTTGCATTAAATATTTTTCCAAAAACAAAAACTAAGTTTGAAAACTAATATTGTCTTTTCCGAAGGTTAAAATCACTGTGCGAAATTCTATAGAAATTACTGAACTGCAAACAAAATAATTTACATTGATAAATATATATAAGCTTATGTCATTATCTTGCGTAGAGCAAAATATGCAGCATAGGAAAACTCATTTTTATGAATTCTTCATTATTCTTAGAACGTGAGTTATTTCAAAATTTTGTTAACATAGCGACTTCAGGAAACGACTGTAACTAGTTAATTTTTGAATTAGTTCTTTGCTTACCTCTAGAAGTAATTTTCTTAGAAGTAAGAGAGTAAGAGAGTTTCTTAGAGTAAGTTTTCTAGAAGTAAGTCCTCTCTTTGTAATTTTCTTAAAAATATGTGTTTATTTAGTCTTGATTTTGCATTAAATATTTTTCCAAAAACAAAAACTAAGTTTGAAAACTAATATTGTCTTTTCCGAAGGTTAAAATCACTGTGCGAAATTCTATAGAAATTACTGAACTGCAAACAAAATAATTTACATTGAAAATATATATAAGCTTATGTCATTATCTTGCGTCGAGCAAAATATGCAGCATAGGAAAACTCATTTTTATGAATTCTTCATTATTCTTAGAACGTGAGTTATTTCAAAATTTTGTTAACATAGCGACTTCAGGAAACGACTGTAACTAGTAATTTTTGAATTAGTTCTTTGCTTAACTCTAGAAGAAGAGAATCCCTCAGAAAACTTAATCAGGAATAGTTAATTTACAATTTAAGAGTTTTGCGTACAGTAATGTTTTGTTCAGATTAGGAAATTCAGATTCAAAGAAATTCAAGTTCAGATTCAAATGAAAGAAAACTTGCGAAACTATCAGAGATGTGCTTCGGAGTATAACTCAATAACATCATAAATATTAAATTAATCGAAGAGCACAAATTTCTAGAGCTTTATTATAATTCGTGTAGAGAATTTCTTAATTCAGAGACAGTTAAAATAAAAAACATGTTTGCTGTAGATAATGGTTGAATGGAAAGGAAGAAAAACAGATGTCAGTGAAAGAACAGAAAACTTTAGTTTTTCTCTTAAAACATCTATGAGAAATTAGAATTCTGAATGCTGCAACGAGATAATATTTCCTGATAAAAACTAACATACATTTGGTTAGGATGATCAGCTGTTTTGCAGGAAACACCCAAAGAAGTTAATCAAAAACCGAGTTTCAGCAGTAAAATATGCTAGTAGAAGTACTACAGTCTATGGATACGGTATAGAAGTACTACGGTATGGTATACTACGGTAGTCATCTTCTAAAACTCTTATTTTAAGTTTAATGATTGACCATTTACTTGAGCGATCAGCCGTCGATATTTAAAAGCTACTTATTACTGAAAAAAAGAAAAAAGAAACGTATAATTATTCTAATGAGCACAAGTAGTGCAATTTCATAAAAATATTTTAATTTAATATTGTTGTGTGCGTACGGGTTCGTTATGGATTGAATGCACAAGTTGTTAAAAAATTAACAAATATTTATTCTTTCCACAAGAATTAAAACAAAATGCTAAAATATTTCTTCAGAGATATTCGTATGATATCACAAACGTTAAGCAAAACTCAATTCAAAAACAGATAAATTAATCCAATCTCACAGCGAAATCGCTACAATCAATAACAGCATTAAGTAAACAAATCGTTCGCTTAAAACAGCTACAACTACAACTGAGATGAGGTGTTTGAATTCGGTTTTTATAAGCTTTTTAATTATTTACTAGAACATTCTGGTAAAACCTCGATTTTTGTGGAAGGCAACAGCAATTACGAGATATTTATTAAATATTAAATGCATGCGCTGTTGTATTTTTACTTTTTCGACGTAGCTAAATCGTCTGCGTTGCACGGAAAAATATAGCAATTTTAATTACAATTCTAAATAAATAGTTAAATAAATACCAAACCCGTAACACTGCCCCCTTCCCAAGGACTGCATGTCCCGGGGATACAATTCCTGGACAGGAAGCCAAACTTACAACTAAGGCATCAATGTAATAATAAACATTACATTACAATAACAAAATAAACAATAATTACAATAAGTAACTTTCAGCAAATCAAATACTATCAAACGCTAAATACAATTCAAATACTACCAAATACTAAATACAAATCAACAAATCAAATACTAAATACAAATCAAATGCCATCAAATACTAAATACGAAAAGGACCATGGTCTTATACTATTTACATTACTATTTACAATTATATACACTACGTACTATGGCCATAATAATGAACTAACCTGCCGTAATGAACAACTTTAGGTTTAGAGTTCGATGACTTATGGATCCGAACCACGACGCCGTTCAGTCTGTTTAGGGCTGTGTAAAGAACATCCCAAGGTGACTGCAGTTTCAGAGAAAGTCCTTTTCTACGAGTAGAATTCCATAACCACACCTTGTCTCCTTCGTTGAAATAATGTCCAGTAGCTATCGTGTGGTAGCGGGTCTTCAATTTCTCCGTCGCCAAGTTGACTCGCTCTTGTGCAGAACGGTGCACCACTTCAAATCGGGGCTGGACATCTTGGATACATTCCTCAGGCGATGAAGGCGATCTGCAGGGCGGCCAAATAAGAGATCACAAGGCAGACGAAGATCACGACCGATGAGCATCTGGGATGGAGAATTGCTGGTAGTCTTGGGTTTCTCTTCAACCCTAGTATGATTTTGGCAGCTTTTTGTCTTTTAGGCGTGGGCGTTTCCAGCTGAGGATCCCTTCTGATGATTCATAGTCATGTTCTCAGATGCTGAAAGCAGTTTGTTGCTTTTGAAGTATAAGGAAAAATTGTATTTCCTTAAAAAATCCAATACTAGTTTGTAAGGATCTGTAATATCATCCACATATGCCTTGTGATCGTAGATGGCACTTCCAAAAGTGATGTTCACGTCTAACTTTCCTTCTATGTCGATTTTCTCACCGGACGCAGTCTGGAGGGTAACACAGGATGGCGCCCAAATAAGTTTATCCTTAAATTTTTGATCTAAATCTCTTCGAATGATGGTAACATTAGCTCCTGTATCAATGATCATATTGCAAGAAACTTTATCGATATGGCCATTGATGGATAATCCATTACTGTAGCCACACACTGCAGAAATCTTGAGTGCTTTAAAACGGAGTTGTTCAGTATCGCTCAAACTCTGCTCCTCGATATGATCATTAATTTGCTTCCTGCATCGTTTCTGGGAAGTGGTCTTAATTTCCGTAAATCGGGGTGTTCCGCAGTTCCTTCGTACATGGCCTTCAGCTCCACAGTTCCAGCACTTCCATTTCTTGTCACTCATTTTCCATCTCATGGCATTTAATTGTCTGTTTATATCGTCCGTCTTATTTTCCAAGCTCTGCAATACTCGGAAGTTCCTTCGCATGCGCCCTAAAGTACCGCAGTTCCAGCACTTTACTATCAGTTTCTTATCACTAATATACCGTCTCAAGGTATTAACTTGTCTGGATAAATCATCTAAACGAGCCATCAACTGATTCACTGGTCCGTGGACTCGCACAGCTCTGACTGGATGGTGATCTATAGGAGTTGCTTGCTGAGCTGCCTCTAATTTCATGGCATACACTAGAGCGCTTTTTATATCCTTCACATCTGCCATTCGCAGTGCTTTCTGTATTTCAGGATTCCGGATGCCGTCGGTAAAGTATTGCAGGGACAGGATTTCCCTTGTTTCTCTCAGGCGAGGTGAGATAGCCTTTCTACATCCGTGGCGAGTTCTTGGAGTGTTTCGGTGGGCTTCTGTTGACGGAATTTGAATTGAAGCTTACTGTAATTTTTTAAACACTTCTCTCCAAAACGCAGCTCCAAAGCACCGGACAGCTTCGAAATCTAGCCTTCTGTTTTCGGGAAGAGTCTGAAGGATATCCACTGCGTCTGCTGTCAGAGAAGCGGCAAGATGACAGGCCTTAGCCTATCCATTTGCTTCCGCAACTATAGAAAATTGAGCCTTATGTACTTGCCAGGAGGTCTTTCCATCATATGTCGATAGCTTCAGAGAGGGACGAGCAGGCATGGGTAGAAATTTGAAACTATCCGAATTGCTTTCTGCTGTCGGTACGAATTTCTTTAAAGTATCAACTTCTTTTCCAACTGCAGAAACCTTGTCATCAATTTTCTGTCGAGTTGGTGTTGGACGGCAGAGACTCTTCCTTCGATTCGTTTCTCCACAGCAGAAACACTTCCGTTTGTTGTTTTATAGAAGAAACTCTTTCTTCAGTGTGTTCAACTTTATTTTCAACAGCGTCAATTCTGCCTTCCATAGCTTCGAATTTATTTTCTATTACGTTAGTAATTTATCTTTTCATTTCCTCTTGACCTGCTTCAATCTTTTCTTGAACAACCTTCATTTCTTCCTTAACAGATTCTTTCTTCTTTTCTTGAACGGCTCTCATCTCCTCTTTAACGGAAACTTGACAGCTGCCATCTTTCTTTGAACCGCTTTCATCTCTTCTTTAACGTATTCTTGACCAGCTTGCACCTCCTCTTTAACGTATTCTTGACCAGCTTTCATCTCCTCTTTAACGGAATCTTGGCCAGCTTTAATTTCTTCTTTAAATGCAGCAAAGCTGCCATAAATTGCCTTAATTGTTCTGCCATCGCTCGTGTAATTGGCATTCAAAACCCTACTCCTGATACCAAAAATTGTTGCGTGCGTACCGGTTCGTTATGGATTGAATGCCAAGTCGTTAAAAAGTTAACAAAAATTTATTCTTCCCACAAGAAATAACTGAAAATGGTGAAATATTTCTTCAGAGATAGTCGTACAGTATCACAATATCTCAAACGTTAAGCAAAACGCAATTAAAAAAAACAAAGAAACTAAGTCTATCTCACAGCGAAATCACTACAACCAATAACAGCATTATGTAAACAAAACAGTTCGCTTAAAACAGCTACAACTACAACTACTGAGATGAGGTGTTTCAGTTCGGCTTTTATAACCTTTTTAATTATTTACTAGAACTTTCTGGTACAGCTTTGATTCTGGTAAAACCTCGATATTTGTGGATGGCAAAAGCAATTATAAAATATTTATTTATTAAATATTAAATGCATGCGCTGCTGTATTTTTACTTTTCCGACGTAGCTAAATCGTCTGCGTTGCACGGGAAAATACAGCAATTTTAATTACAATTCTAAATAAATAGCTAAATAAATTCGAAATCTTTAACAATATTTTTTCATAGCCTTAAGAGAGTTTAATAATAAACCAAAAGTACTGTTGTTTTGATTACATTAGTTTAATCAATCGTTCCAGAGCAAAAGGTTTATAACATAATTTCTTCAATAAAACAATTATTTTTAATCAATTCAGTTTGCTTTTGTTTTTATGGAAGATCTAACTGAAGCCCCGGTATTGCAAAGGCTTTACGCAGAGTGAAGAGGCTTCATTTAGGGAAATGGAAGTACTTTCTTGAAATCTCGTTTTTGATTTATTCGCGAAAAGCTGATAAAGGGCGCATTTAATTCTGCTCTAAAGGCTTCACACTGTGCTATAAAGCTCTACACTGTTCTGAAGAGATAATTAACATGGCCCAAGTTAACGGTTTTACTAAGAACTGATACTCGCTTTGTTATCAGTTACGTCTTTTTGGGGAAAATCACTATACGCTGTGGCCGATTTCTTCATCGTTTTCGAAATATTCTTGAAAAACTGACGGAGAGAGCACTTAAATTCTCTTTTAAAGGTCGGGTTACTCTTCCGGAAAATTCTACTCTCTTCTCAAGAGTAAATTAACATGGCGCCATCTAATGGGTTTAGTAAGAACTGATAGCGAGAACGCAACTGCTGCAACGTGAACCTAAAAGTTGGTATCAGGATTTCAAAATTGACTTTACATAGAAACTTTAATTTTTATTTCTTGACAAAGGAAACAACTACGAATTCCTTGCTTGTCATGTTTCCATTAATTAATAATAACTGAAATGCATAAACACTTATTGCTTTTAAATCGCTTAATCTGTTAATCAGTAACTGAATAAATTTGAAAGAAAAATTTATGTCTTACGCTTAGCTGAATGATAACAAACTTATAATATTTTAATTTGGGCCGTGGCAAAACTATCTTTTAAACAGGTGGGTCTGTTTATTAAATTCAAAACAAAAATAAGCTGCATTTTGCTGAGCGGCAATACAAAGCTTTTAAATAGCTGAGTTTTTAATCAAAAGTTCGGTAAAAAGTATATGCGTATAAATAATGCGGAACGCATGAGGTTCTAAGGTTTATCCTAATTTCATTAACGTTTATTTTAAGTTATGTACCTAGCCTACCAATTCTAATTTCAGCTTACAATTTCCTACCAGGATGTAAATTCAGAAACGCAGTGAATGCAAATGAGTAAGAGTACTATTTAAGCCGATGTTTCGCCGACTTCGAGAGAGAAAGTCTGATTCCCTGAGTAGCGCGCGTTTGTCTTTTGGTTACGTTCTTTCTTAGATACTACGCTCGGCCATACTTTAGGCCCTTGCTTGGCTTCTCCAATTTAATTAATAATAAGCGGCGAACTGCTTAGAATCTTGATAGCTTCGAATATATCTTTCATATAGCTTTAGTTTAGTTTAGTTTAAGTTCATAATTATTTAAGTTCAAGCCCAAGTGGAGGCTTTGTGCACATTCTGAGCTAGGGACTGATTGCAATTATTCTAAGAAATAAAGGGTAGTTAACATTAAGTCTTACGTGTTTGTTCTCTCACTTAAGTGATTATTCGCTTATTAGTGTTTGTGGGGTTCTAAGATTGAACATTGTATTAAATAACTAAAACCCCATAAGGTTGTTTTTGAGAAACCTTATATAGAAAATGATATTCTTCTTGTTCTGTAGGTCAAGTGTGGCAAATTTCATCAAGATCGGAATAAAATTGTAAATTTATAAAAAAAAGTCAAATACACGACACTTTTCTTCATTTACGCAGATTTGATGACAGCGAATACAATGATCGCTATTTAGCAATCATCATATCGTTACGAATTTTGTACATAGATGATTTTAGAGCAGTTTTATGTGAAATTGCATTTTTCTGTCTAATGTAGCATGGAAATCTACAGAATCGAAGCTTGCCGGAAAAGTAAGATTCCAAGAGCAAGTCTATTTAACATTGAGTAAATAGCTTTCTTTCTAAGTTGGTGAGATACCGCCAAAATGGCGATGGTTTTGGCGACTAAGTTTTGTCTCCAAATTTAGCAGGAAATCTCCAGAACTCTCCAAACTTCGTTACCATTTGGCGGTCTCTATGTAGCTGTAATTGAATTAATGTAATTGGTTCTTATACGCAACTGTAATCGCGTTCGGAACTCAAATACCTTCCAATAATTTCGAGATGTGGAAGATACTAGATATTGCTTGGCATCCAGGGGAAAACTATATCAGACCGGAGAGAGCATCAGTTTCTCAGTTGTTTAGGTCAGCACGAGTTCGGAGTATTGAAATATCTTCGCGTTAGCTTCGCTCTTTAGATGGGCTTTGCACCGCGTTGTGTTTAACGCTCTTAGTAGTTTTAGGTATGATTACTGATTGTACTCTGTGATACTGTGAAGAGTTGTACGACTATTTTGGCGAAAATTTTCAGAACCCTGAAGTGTTTTTTTGATAAGATGAATTTTATCAACCTATCATCGGATTGGCTTGCATTCAATCCATTATGAACCTATACGCAAGCAACAATATATATTGTTCCTTCAATTTTTTTTCCTTTCTAAATATGCTCGAAGCCTGGCAAATCTTTCTTAAAGAACTTGAAAAAAAAACCAAGAAAGGAACTTAGAATGATATTATTACAAGATATAAAAGATGGACTGCCTGAACCTAATGACTGTTTCAGAATTAGCCCGATTTGTGCTATGCAAGCCAGTTAAATGAATTTTTAATCAAATCAATCAGATTAAAAAAACATTGCTTAATGAATTTTCATAAGAACATATTTCATTATTAATGTGTTGTGGCCCTCCTTACCACCCTCTTCTTTAACATCGTCTCACCTGCCCTCAATCGACCTCATAAGTGTTACGCTTCTCAGCCAAGGGGATGGAGTTCCGGGAGTTAGCTCGGTCCACTCAATTGCAGATAGCAAGAGTCAGGTGTAATAATTAGCAGTGGGATGCGCATCAAGAAATACAATTTTTTTGTTTGTTGGTGAAGAAGGTTAGGTGTCGCCTTAAAATGAACTTAGTTTTGTAAAATAAGAGTATTAGCTAGATAAGTATATTTTTCTTGTGATCGTGATTTATGATTTTAAATTGAAATTAAGTTGCTTTGATAATTTTCAGTACTGTAGTAAAAGCTGTAAGTACACCGGTTATCATAAATTAAGAAAAAATCTCAAAAATAACGATTACTGAAAAAGTTACATGTAGAATTTTATGAATAACCACAATATACAACACATAGTAAGGTATCAAATAACATAAAAAGAAATTACCAGACAATTATGGTAGTATAGAAATTAGCACATGTATAAAATGAACAAATCGGAGGTGTCAGCTTGCTATAGGAAAAGTACCTTTAATATGGAATACGATCGCCTCTAGAAGCAATACAGCGCATACAGGGATGTGTGATGCTTTCAATTATGCGGTCTATCAGTTCCATAGGAAGCGAGAGCCATTGCTCTTGCAAAGCAGTTGCAACCGCGGCAAGGGTCTGGGGGGGGCGGATTGAGAGCAGCTAGACGTCTTCCTAAAGCATCTCAAACGTGCTCGGTAGGATTCAAGTCCGGGGATCGAGCTGGCCACTCCAGGCGCATAATTGTTTCCTATTGAAGATACAATGCGAGCCCTGTGTGGTCTTGCTTTGTCGTCCTGTAACAGGAAAGCATCACCTATTGCCCCGGTATATGGGCGCACATAAGCATCAAGGATGTCATCTCTATAAACCTGAGCATTCATGGTTCTCCTTGGAAAGACATGGAGGTCTGTGCGTCCACCCAAAGAGATGCCACCCCAAACACAGACACTGCCTCTTCCGTATGCATCTCTTTCACGGATGTTTGACAGATGATAACGGGTTCCAGGTTCTCTCCATAACAAATAATGCCTACTATTGCTTTCTAGACTAAACCTGAACTCATCCGTAAAGAGAACAATGCCCCATTGATCAGGCATCCAGTGGACATGTTGTGCCCACTGCAAGCGGTCCCTCTTATGGCGTGGTGTGAACGGCACACAAATGGCAGGTCGTCTTGCATACAGACCACCTTCGTGAAGCCTTACGCACAGTTGACGTTGAGACTAATCTTCCGGTAGCTGCAGCAAGGGAGGATCTAAGAAGAGTCGGAGTAGCGGTTGTTCGCGCCTTATGTAAATTTTGAATTTGTTCTCTGCAATTGGGCGCCTGCGAGCGCCGAACTATATCTACTGTACCAACTTGTTCTTCTTACGGCCAATAAACGCAGTAACGAACGTCTGTGTCTACTTTCCATCCACCTCAACATGGTCCGTCGAGCCGGAGCAAACTTTGGATGATGTGTGAAGACATTTGGACGTTCTAAAATAACAGGATATTTCGTGCAGAAGAAACGGATTATACTTTGTGTCTGGTTGTGAGTACAGCAGCCGAAATATGGAGTGCCTTCTAAAGCAAAAGAGAATCATCAAGGGCTAACTCGTTTAATCTCACAAGTAAATAGTTTGCAAAATCAAGAAAATTCTGTTTCTGTTATTGAAGTGTATGAAAGTGATGTCAGGGCTTTGGATGCTGAAGTGAATAGTTTAAACGATAACATTCTTAGTACTTGTTCCGACGTGGAGTTTAATAAGTATGAAATAGAAATGAATGAACTATTTTCTAAATTGGATGTATTAAAAATTACTTTAAAGGAAGAATTTAGAAAGTTTACTAATGCATGTCAAGATATAATGAATGTTAATGCAAATAGTTTAAAACTCCCTCGCGTGGAACTGCCAATGTTTACTTCTAATACATTGATTGGATATCATTCCGGGATTTATTTCTTGCCAGCGTTGGAAATAATAATACATGAAGTGACAGTCAAAAATTGCAATGCCTTAAGCTTTCTGTGAAAGGTGAAGCTGCTGCGTTACTACAATCAATTCAAATTTCAAATGCGAATTACGCAAAGGCGTGGAAAGCGCTTACTGAACGTTACGAAAACGAAATAGAAATAACAAATTCAGCGTTAAATAGATTAATTTCACAGCCTGTTCTAAAGCACGAATCGGCTTCAGGTCTGCGGAGATTAATTGATACAACACAACAGTGTATTGATACATTAAAAATCCTTAAACAGCCAGTAGAACATTGGGATACTATTATTATTTTTCTGTTAAAAGGAAAACTTGATCATGAAACACTGAGAGAATGGACAATGGAGCAGGCAAACAAAAAAATTTCTGCTTTCGCTGAGTTCAAACTCTTTATTATAAACAGAGCTATTGCTTCGTTGGCAAAGTGCCAGAGGGAGAAGGCGGGTTTGCTTTCTGAAACTAAAACTCACGGTTCACGTGGTAGATACGCTTTTTCGTCCCAAGTTGTGACTAATATTTGCGTTCATTGCAAGAGTAACTCTCATTCTCAATTATTTAAATGTGATAGCTTTTTACAACTCCCTATCAAAGAAAAATGGGATATTGTTAAAAAGAATAAATTATGTGCTAATTGTTTGAAAGATAGTAAAACGCATCCCACGTTCAAATGTCGTGCAGGCATGTGTAAATCTTGTTCAAAGCCACATAATACAGTGTTATGTTGAAGAAATTCAAATGATGAAAAATGTTATACACCCACGGAACACGCGGCTTCTACTGTTAGTAGCAATAACGCCACGGTGTCTGTCGCGCAGGCAGTTCTGTTACCTTCTGCAATTGTTTATGTTAAAGATATTAATGGCGATTTACAAAAATGCAGGATTCTAATTGATTCAGGCAGCCAGGGCTCATTTATTCAGGAGCACTATGTAAATTTATTGCAGCTGAAGCGCACTAGTGCAAACATAAGTGTAAATGGCTTGAGCTCGCGAAAGATTGGTAAAGTTTCAGGTTCAGTTCAATTGCAAGTATCATCTCTATTTTATAAAAACGCAAGCATTTCAGTTAATGCATTAATTATACCTAAAATCACATGTGACCTTCCTCAATATCAAGTTAATAGGTCTGTTTTGATAGATTTTAAACACTTGCAGTTAGCAGATACGAATTGCTTCCAGCCTGGCCCAATAGATATTCTTTTGGGCGCAGATGTATTTGGCGAGATAATGCTTCGTGGGCGTTTAACTGCTCCAGGACATTCGTTAACAGCCTTAGAATCAATATTCGGTTGGGTCATTATCGGCAAGACGAAATCTGTATCACAAACAATAATATCTAATTATGCTAGTTGTACTAGTGTTCAATTTGAGCTTGAGAATTTTTGGAAATTAGAAGAAATTTCAGAAACAAAGTCTTACACAGAGGAAAAATTGAGTGCGAAAATCATTTCAAGCAGAACTTTTCTCGTGACTCAACAGGTAGATTTGTTGTTAAGTTTCCATTTCGTAAGTCTAGCAGTGAACTTGGGTCATCTAGGGATATTGCTGTGCATCGTTTACAACACACTGAACGTCAATTTATTAGGAATGAATCTCTTTCCAGTCAATACCACAAATTTATGAAGGACTATCAACAACTTGGTCATATGGAATTGATTCCAGAAAACGAAATTGATGTTCCAGGTAATTCTAGTTTCTACCTTCCGCACCATTCCGTTCTGCTAAATCTTCTAGCGGTATTTCTCTCAATGAGAAATTGATGGTTGGTCCACAGTTGCAGCCTGATCTGACAACATTAATTATTCGTTTTAGAATTCACAGAATAGCTGTAACTGCCGACATAGAGAAAATGTACAGACAAATCATACTACTAGATGCAGACTTTCAAAGAATAGTCTGGCGCGATTCACCGTTTAAACCAATTCAGGATTTTCGATTAACTAGGATTGCTTACGGTACTGCATCAGCACCATACCTTGCAGTGAAATGTTTACAGCAGTTAGCAATAGAAGAAGCAAAGAATTTTCATTTGGCTTCTAAGACATGTCTTAGGGACTTCTACGTTGATGATTTGATTTCCGGAGCCAGTTCAATTACGGAAGCTATAGAATTACAAAGGCAATTGAATCAGATGTTGTCATGTGCAGGATTTGTTTTGCGAAAATGGGCTTCTAACTGCAAGGAAGTCTTGAATTCAATTAATCCGGATTTGTGCTTATCAAATGCTTCTTTGAACATGGACAATGATGACACTGTGCAAACGTTAGGTATCCTCTGGCATCCAGCTTCAGATATGTTTTTCTTTAAAGTTAATTCATCATATTCTGAAGTCTTAACCAAACGAACATTACTTTCAGTAATTGCAAAGACCTTTGACCCTCTTGGATGGTTGGCACCGATCACGGTTCGGTATAAACTTATCATGCAAAAACTGTGAAAGCATCAATTACAGTGGGATGAAGAGGTTCCTCCAAATATCGCATGTGAATGGAAACAACTTACAGAGGATATGCTACTTATTCAAAATATCAAAATTTCACGATTCTTGTTGGTTGAATCAGATAACCAGTTTCAATTGCACGGGTTTTGTGACGCGTCGGGGAAAGCGTACGCAGCTGCAATTTATTATTGTTCTGTGTTAGATACTGGACAAATCAATGTTCAGTTATTGATAGCCAAAACAAGAGTTGCACCATTAAAAACCTTATCACTTCCTCAATTGGAACTTTGTGAAGCATTCCTGTTGACTAAATTGATGAACTTCACCTGTAAAGCTTTGGATACACCTATATCACAAGCTTATTTTCATACAGATTCCACTGTTGTACTGGCCTGGATAGGATCTCACCCAAGCCGATGGAAAACCTTTGTCGCCAACAGAGTAGCAAAAATCCAAACGTTGTCTTCTGCACAGTGGCATCATGTGAGTGGAAATGCTAATCCTGCTGATCTAGCAACTCGTGGTGTGTCATCATCTGCACTGGTTACTTCATTGTGGCTACGTGGTCCAGATTTATTGTATTGTTTTAAATTTGAGTTGTGGCTACTGAATGTTGAAATAGTATTTCAAGGTGGGCGGCATGTTCGCGCCTTATGTAAATTTTGAATTTGTTCTCTGCAAGAGGGCGCCTGCGAGCGCCGAACTATATCTACTGTACCAACTTGTTCTTCTTACGGCCAATAAACGCAGTAACGAACGTCTGTGTCTACTTTCCATCCACCTCAACAGCGGTTCTACACCTGCGTGCACATAATGTCAAATATCGATCATTGGCGCTTGTCGTAGCAGTTGGCAGTCCTTGGCTGAAACTCCTAGATGCCGAATCTGTGGTTTGAAATTGCCTCCAAAGTCTATAAACCACAGAAGGACTCACATTTAGCCATCTGGCCACTTTTGTTTGACTTTGTCCTGCCTCTATTCTCCCAATGGCTCTCCATCGTAGTTTTGCAGATAAATGATGCCTGGAGGTCATTGTTACGAATTGGCTATTTCAGATTTCTGATGTCACTATCACAGTGAAATATGTAGGCTTGCTCTCAAACATGTATTTTTATGCTCCTCGCAGATGACGTATTCCGAGTTCATCGTCCCTAATTTGCATATGGCAGTTTTACTCAGCTACGCTTACTTGGCAACATACTCAAATTTTACACGGTTTGGCTTATTTTTGAGGGCATTATCGCTATTTTTGTGATTTTTCCTTAATTTATGATAACCAGTGTAGTTTTGGAAATGTATAGGGAGTTATCCCATTTAGACCTAACTAGAGCCCATTCTGATAGACCTATTTCGTTGAAACTTGGCATATACGTTATATTGATCATGAGGAACGGAAAAGTAATAAAAACTAATAATTCAAATTTTGATGACCAACATATGGCGCTTTTCATGCATTCTAAAAAGGATGTTAGGCAAATTTGGAGCGCTTAAAAAGGCCAGTAGTCAATAGTGTAAAATTATTCCTCACCATTCCTTTCGAGAAGAAAAATCGAGCTTAACTAATCAAGTTGTTTTAACAGAACGTTAGAATTTTTCAGCTGCACTACGAGAATATCGATGCTTGAAAGGCTTGTGAAAAATCCTATATAGAACCAGAATTTTCAAAACGACGATTATTAAACTTGAAGAGACTGGGATGTTGTGCGTACTGTGAAGGAGAGACGGAAACCGATTTCAAATGAAACTGTGGAAGAAATATCTCTTTCCGTAGTCGAATGAGAGTCCGTTTCTTAATATTCTTCGACAGTCGCTCGAGCGGTGTCACGTCATTCGTCTCTCACTTACTCGACAGTAAAGTTTCTGGGATCAATCGTAAACTGACATCCATCCAAGATCCAAGCTCTGCACGAGCTCCATCCTGCAGATCCGTACAAACGCACTGATTTTGCTAGGCTTCTTTTGCCCAGAATAATCGTTGACAATGCATGGCCTTGGAACAGAACATTTTATGGTCGGGCGAGTCGCAGTCCTAGACGGAATAGTTAATACTCACAGTTGTCGCATATGAGGTACTGCAAGTCCTAAAGTTGTTTTTGAATGGTTTCTGCATCCTAATTACATAACTGTAGAGTGCGGCTTTATTGCTGATGGTCATTCTTGGTTCCTTTTTCTTTGAGGAGAATACTTCTAAAAGTTCTTAAAGGTGTTCCAGCACGGGTGCCCGTTATTGCGAATTTCTTCAACAGCAAGTCATTTCTACTTTATAAGAATGAGTCTACTCACTTCATGCAATATGGTGCACTGCCTTATATTGCTTGATCAGTGAAGGCGGTGCTTCAAGTCCACTTTGAAGATGAAAAGTTTTCTAACTGCGTGGACTGCGGACTTGAATGCCTATGAGTTTCGCTTGTGGGGAACCCTGAAAAATCGTGTCTATGGACGAAGCATACGATCTAAGCCTGAACTGAAAGCCATCATAACACCTTGTTATGCTTGTTAATTATGTTGCTGCAACTGATCGAAAAGC
This sequence comes from Stegodyphus mimosarum, assembly GCA_000611955.2. NCBI lineage: Eukaryota > Metazoa > Arthropoda > Arachnida > Araneae > Eresidae > Stegodyphus > Stegodyphus mimosarum. Next base: position 136,630 of record KK120562.1, on the reverse strand, counting down.
CCTTCATGCTGTTCTTGAACACGTTATAACACGCTTTGAGCATGTGATTGATGCAAATGGAATTCACATTGAACAAATGCTCTGTCTAAATAAAGTTTTGTGTTTCAAATTTGAGTCTTTTCTTCTTCATCCACTCCATTCTAACCTGATGGTCGAAATATCAGCTATTATTTTTCATTGCAGTTTTATTTTTCCCATGATCACACTATACTTTTAGATGGTTTCGATTTCTAAATCAGTATGTAATGTGTATTCCTTTTAAACCAAGGAACACTGTCTATTTCTTTAAGGATTTGTAAAGACAGCTGTACTTTCCAAGGTTGTTACAGTGATTTCACAGTTTGGTGGTAAAAACAGAATGAGGTGAAAGGCAATCTCTTTATTGAATGATCGATTTTATTACTGATCAGATGGAAGTATTTAAAGTATAGTTATATGAGATATGTTTTGAGAGGAAAAATCAGTTATTGTAATTTTATAAAGAGTAGACTAATTTGATGTTATTGCAATGCAAACTTTTGATTATACGAAGTCAAAAATTTCACTACTTCTGCACTTAGAATGACCCGGATCGCAGCTAAAATATTTGGCACTGAAATCGACGTCAATAATAGAGCATGAAATAATTTTCCAGAAATTAGTCAATTTTATATAATCAATAATATTTCTGGATGGCATATAAATGTTTGCCAGAGTAGTGCTTCTGATATCTCTTTAGAGAGGGATAACAGTGCTTTCAGTAGAATTATACTGTAATCGTTTCAATAGTGAGGGATGTTTTTACGTGTGTAGGTAACGCGTATACGGATAACACCGTTTCTGGCAATGTGTATGTCCATCCTATAAGCTGGATAATTGGGAAGTAGTACACCGGAAGAAGGTTTCAGATGTGTTTTTGAATGAATTTAATGCCTGAATTTTCAACTTTTGCATGAAAGGCCATTTGCAATCTAAGATTCGACAGACGTAATTCTGTTCTTGATATATTTAAGGAAATCAGATGTAGCTGGATAATTTTACTGTGAGATCTGTAAGGATGCTCATTTTATCAAAAATACATTGTTTAGTTTTGATTTCGACCAGAGATAGCTTAATAATATTCCGCATCTGTTTCAGAGAAGGAAAGTTAAATAGATCTGATGTTGAGCAGGCTATACGAGTAGTGGAAGTTGAAACAAATCTGTACACAATTCGACGTTCCAAGAAGAATTTGAAGTTATAATTTTGGTTGGTTGTTGGCTGTAATTAAGATCATATATTGGAATTTGCATACTTTTGCAGTCCAAGGATTAGTGGTCGAGAGTGCATTGAGACTGAAACTGTTTTATACGGTAATCATTGGAACTAATTTATTCTAACGTGGATAACGAGAACATCCTGTAAAATTTGCTAGGTGCGTGCCATTAATATGAGCACATTTCACTAGTTGACCTTTAGGTAATTTACTCTGATTTGAAAAATCTTTTTCCTAGCACCTTCTACTCACTGGATTGCATGTGCAGTACAGCAAGAAATTGTTAAGAATTTTATATATATGTAAATAATTTTAGGGAAATTACACGTACATGCGAAATTGTAATACATTTTCTCTAATGTAATATGGTAATAATTCCCAATAAATAATAATAATAAATAATAAATATGCCTAATGCAATATGGCCTAATGTAATAATGCTTGAAAGAGACTAAGCTCTGCCGGAAAAAATAAGATTACAGGGGTAAATCTATTTAACATTTAGGTAAATGGCTATCTCGTTAAATTGGCGAGATATTGCCAAGTTCATGATGGTTTGAAAGACCTCTTCACCAAATTTGGCGAGAACTCGCCAAAAGTCGACAAATTTGGCGATATTTTGGTGCGGTTCCTGTATAACTATAATTGGTACTGTAATTTAATAACTGCAATTGATCCCTATATATAACTGTAGCCATATCCAATCCTCATATGCCTTCCAGTTATTTCGAGAAGTAGAAGGTACTAGAAATTTCTCGGCGGTAGGGGGAAAACTATATCAGACCGGAAAGAGCATCAGTTTCTCAGTTCAGACTCGACTACGGAGTAGTGAGATATCTCCGTGTGAACTTCGCTCTTTAGATGCAATTTGCATTCGTTGTGTTTAACGTTCTTAGTAGTTTGAAGTATAACTACTGATTGTACCCTGTAATACTGAGAAGATCTGTACGAGTATTTTTGTGGAAAGTTCCAGAACGGTAAAGTATTTCTTTTGGTAAAATGAATTTTATCAAGCTTTCATTGGTTCTGTGAGCATTCAATCTATTACGAAGCCGAACGCACGCAAGATTATAAAATTCCTAGCAGGAGAAACATTGTCTTGGTCTAGACACTTCACTTGGAATTTTAGATTTGATTTTCAGGTAACCAAGCTCAGAGATATTAAAGATTTATTTGTTCTTTTTTGTATTTGAGAGATATATTAAAATGGAAAAAATATCTGCTTTCTCTACTGCTAACTAAATGTGTCATTTGTGTAGGTTCGAATCTAGCAACACAGAGATTCCGAATAATTTCTTTTGGGTTTGCTACGGCTGGCAGACCTCTTATGATGCTTATTGCTTTTAAATGGCTTGGTTTGTTAATCATTAACAAGTAAGTTAAACCTGAAAATTAAACATTTTAACGCTTTGCCGAATGGTAACAAAAGCGCATGGAACAACTGTAGCGTGGAAGATAAAAGTATTTTATTTCTGGTAGTGGCAACACATTGTTTTTAAGCAGCCAAGTTTGTTGATTAAATTTGAAAGCTAAATATCTTACACATTGCCGAATGGCAACACAGTGGCCTAGAGAATAAAAAAAATGTTTTATTTCAAGCAGTAGCAACGCATTGCTTTGAACTGCTGAGTTTGTTTAGCAAAAATTGATTAAATTCGCCAAAAACATAAAGTAAATATAAAGGGATATAAATTCAAAATTTGAAATTCGGTGTGCACGTGTTTCAATGGAACATTTTTCTTTCAAAATTTGTTATTTCTAGGTATTGCCGTTTTTCCACAATGTGAGAAAAAAACTAACATGCATATATACAGATTCTTCGTTATTTAATTATATAGATTTTAAAAGAGATTGATTTTTTAAAATGATACTCGAAACCACCATAAAAGACTACACTGGTGTGCAAAAATTAAGGACCAGACGGTTTTTTCAATATAACTTTGTACAAAAGCTTTCCAAATCAACACATTTAATACCGTAAGATCCCCAATACGTAAGGACATGAGTAGTGTAAGCAACACTTACTAAAAGAGAAATCAGAGAGATAAAAAGAAGCTTTATTGAAAAAGTAGCATGGAGCGCAATGCGACTGAAGGCCGAAACATCCCTGTGATGGGTGTCCAGCAAGAAACATCCGGTCTTTAATAGGGGATATGATCTCCCCTGACTGCTAGGCAGGTTTCACATCATTTGTGCATGCTGGATATGTGGTTGTTAATGAGCTGTTGAGACACTGCTGCTCGTTCCTCTTGTAGCACCAATCGCAGTTTCGGAATCGTTACTGGCGATAAGTTACGTGCTGCCACGGGTCTCCCTAGTAAGTTCCGTACATGCTTGACGGGATTTAGATCCAGAGACCTTGCCGACCAATCCATGTGTTCAATATCTTCACTCTCCAACAGCTCTTCGACAGTAACTGTGCGATGAGGTGGAGCGTTGTCGTCCATGAAGAGGAACTGAGGACCCATAGCCCTTGTGAAAAGACGCATGTAAGGAAGAAGAACCTCGTTACAATAGCAGTCCCAGGTGACGAACCTCCTTGGGAGATATGAAGGTCGGTCCGGCTACCAAGCATTATGTCTGCTCGAACGAGAACTCCGCGACCTCCAAAACAGTCCCTTTTGATGATGTTGAAGGGGTTATTGCGTGTTCCCCGCTCTGTCCAGATGTGTGTATGTGTCTAGAATCGCAACTCAGACTAAATCTGCTCTCATCTGTAAAGAGACTCGTCCCATTCATTTTCTCTCCAATTCCGGTGTTCCCGGCACCACAGAGAATGCCTTCTCCGATGGGCAGGCGTTAGAGGTACACACCGTACAGGGCATCGTGCAAACAGACCACCACCGTGCAGTCTTCTGGCCACGGTAAAACGCGATATCGGTCGTCCAGTCGCCTGTGTCGTGTGTCTAGCGATTTCTCCCGCTGTCTGCCGCCTGTTTCTTCTGGCCTGTAAGGCAATATACCGGTCATCTGCGGGTGTGGTTCCTCGTGGACGACCACTACTAAACCCCCGGATAGCTGTTCCTGTAGTTTGAAATTGTCTCCAAAGTCGTGAAACGATGCTATGAGCAATTCCGAACTCTGCAGCCACACTTGTCACACTGCGGCCTTCCTCCAACTTCCCAATGATTCGACCTCGAGTAAAAGCATCCAGATGTCGTCTAACAGATTGATTATTCGCCATTTCTCGCTGAGGCAGCAACTCGGTGTGATTTTAACTGCTATACGGCGTGCAATCTCTTTACCAGAAATACTGATCTTACACCGACAACATGCTTTATACTACTCATACACTCCCACATTACGTCTACCTGCATATCTGCGCATGTGCTACCGTACATCACCTTACTTAATCTCCTGATTGGTCTTTCTGTCCGCTCTGCCTCTTCGTTCAGCTGATATGCTAATTTTTTGACTTCGTCCTTAAATTTTGCACACCAGTGTACTTGCAAAGTTATTCCAAAGTCTACTAAACCAAAGAACTTAGGCATATTACTATGAATGTACAAGTTTTGTTTAATGGTTCTAAAATATTAAAAATATTCCCCCAGTACCCAGATATATTTAGTTAAGAAATGAAAAACAGTATCTAAAACAAAAATTGGAATTAGTATCATGAAGAAAAACTGAGTCAGAAATAATAAAAAGACTGGTTAAATGCATGTCAACATGTGTTTTAAAAGTTAATAATAATTCAAAATAGCATTAGAAAAAGTTCAAGAATTCTTTCTTCTTTGACTCCTGTTTGATAGAACAATAAATATCCGACCACTTTTGTTGCATTGTACATGGCTTTCATGTTCAATATTTAATTGTTGGAAGAATATTTAACATATGAACAAGGATAAATTTATGTATGCTTTGGAATTTTTTTGAATTTAGAAGCATTTTATAGTTTCAGTATAATGTATTTAAAATTTTAAATGGTATTTTAGGAAACTGAATTGGATGAGTTTTAACAATCAATCGGACACACAGTCGTACTTCTGTTACTCAATATTTCAGCACGCTCTTCGATTTTTAGATGAATTTAGTTCTATAATTTGAGTTACTCCTGCGTCCTGCCTCTTAAGAAAATATCACGAATATCATAAAATATGAATATAAAAATTACTGATGATAACTCCTTTTATTTAATTCAAACATATTTGAATAGTTCAAGAAATGATAATTTTTTGTGATATTCGATTCTTTAAATTTTTTGTGATATTCGATTCTTTAAATTTTTCGCTCTTAACATGGTATATAGGGATATGAGTCCCTTACATACCAAGATATACCTTCCCTCTTCACAATTTTCGACAGATTTTTCAAAATATTTCTCACGCACCTCTCAGTTTACATCATACCCATAGTGTTGTCCGTCTCACATGAATAGTGAACTGTAGGTTGACTTGCGATTACCTTAGTAGAACTCAAGACACTTCAGAGCCATAATCTTGACCGAATCTCTTTATTGGCTTTTCAAACATCCCGCTGGCTGAGCAACGACGAGTCAAGAACTCGGCAAACCTCTAGCTTTAGAAGTGCATTTCAAAAGACCCTCTGCGTCGTTACAATTCCGATAACTCCTAGCCACCCTGAAAGCTCTAAACTCTCGCTTAAAAATCCTTACAAATTTGCGTTTGCGCCGCTCCTCAGCTCAACGACTAGAAATACAATTTGCATAACAACAAACACCCATTACTTTTTAATGAAATTTAGTTTAAATAAATGTGATGTTTTTACTAACTTACAATACTTTTACAAACTTTATGCTGTCCTTCAGAACAACGCACAGATAATAAAATTCTTTATTTCTTCCTTTGATTCGATTATGATGATTTTATTTCCAGATTTCAAAGTTTTATCAGCCTCCTAAAATTTTGATGAGGCACCGTGCGTCGTGACTAAATTCGGATTTTGGTTGAAAAAAATTTCTAAATTTGGTTTAGGGAAATATTGGTAAAAAATCAGTAATTTGATGGATATGAAATCTCATGTTGCAAGGGTTTTTAATGAATCTCATCTGGAGCAAGGGTTTTTAATGAAGACGTACATTTTATATAAATAATTAAAATTGATGGAGTAAAACCTCAAATCTCCTCACATATAGTATAAAAAAGAAAAGAATACCATGATATTTAGCATTTTAACATTAAAAAGAATATTAAGATAGCAAGGCAGTAAGGGCACCGATTAATTCCTTAGCTTCACTAACTTTAGATGCACAAGTGCGCTATCGTGTGCGTAGCAGGGATCTAAGCTTTTATTGATAACAATCAACTGGAAGCTGGCTTGTTGTTGAAAAATGGCACAGCGGGGGCGTTCATCCTTTGATTTTTGCTACATCGGGTACACCACTCTAGTGTATTGGATCATAACGCATGTTCGTTATACTGGAATAGAAGTTATTCACTTAGTAAAATAAATCAGTCAACAGCTTCTCAACAAAACAACCTTTATATTTAACAAAAACGAGTTACAAAACTGGATACTCGACTACACTACTAGCTGAGATATAGATACTGTTACAGTTAACTACGTTCTTTACAATTACAGTTTTAAGTACATAAAATAATGCAGTTAAATAAACAGTTAGGAAGTAAAGAGTTCAAAAGTCCATCTACAGTTAAACCGCTATAGATTTTTGAAACATCTCGATTCATGACTTTCTTCAAACTTGACAACTTTGGTTTGTGTCTATATGTAGATAGCATGGATCAAACCCTTGACATCGATAGCATTGAGTCAGACCGCGTCTTCCATGGACTGCACTCTGATCTAAGACTCATAAGATACTTCAAACTGAATATTGTCCTAGCATGCTTGGTGTTTTCTTGTGTAATTAGAAACACATGTATCTTAATAGTCTTTAGCACCCCATGTCTTGTAAGTTTATCTCTTCTGGCCACCGGAAATCGGGGAGCTTCAAGTTCTATTCTGATGTTTTTAAGTCTGTGTAAATCGACAAGCTTCTTCGTTCTAGCTTAAGCTTTTATCCTCTTCGAGCAGAAATGAGTGGTAGAAGATTTCTCGTGAATCTAATAAGGCAGAGATTTTGCTGTGCACTGTTGTATCATAGGCCCTGCTTTGGTTTTCGAAGTCCAATACCATTTTGACCTTATAGTCCGGAAGCTAAACTTCTTCATGTATATCCAACTGTTTTCCATTTTAAGTTAGATTCCTTAATTACAATCGGTGGGAGCTTGGCACTACGTCGACGAAACTGGTACTCTCCATCTCTTAGTGCTGACATGCTGTCCTATTGTTCGCTGGTTGATCCTCGTTTTTGTTCTAGCTCCTGACTGGTTGCTGAACAGATTGTTCCAGTGATGGGGCATAACGGGTTTGGTTGTTTACCTCCTCAGTTCTGCTGCACGATCTCACATGTGTTTGTCGCAGGTTGAGGAGTTCGTTGAACCCTGGAGCAATCCAGATGGCTTCCTAAAGTTTGCTTGCTTCATGGTTGGATACTTGAATCTTCTTTTTTTTTTACTTTCGTGGATGAGTTTTTCAGCTGAGAGCAAGTGAGATTGGTTGGCAATGGAAATTCCTCACAGCTGTCAGGTAATACAGTAAATCTGTTGTTTGTACTGACAATGAACAAATCGGGCTTCGAGATTTCTGGTTCTCGTTGTTGCCTCTTTCCTCTGAATCATCATCAGCAGCCTGGTAAAAATATGGGCGATTACATTGGTCGTTCTCCAGGTTTAACGCTGTGTAGGGCAGGAAGCTTGCATCCTCTTTAGGAACTATTCACGGGTGGATGAGAATTCCGCAAAGTTATTATCGTCAATCTCATCTAAAATACCTTTCTTCTAATTTCGTCAATTCTAGCAAGTTGAGAATCAGAATGCGAGTACAGTTTCTGAGGCAGAATCTCGAAAAATGAGTTCACATTCTTAAAACGCAACGTATATTTAGAGCACTATTTAAATACACGAAATCGTATATCGTCTCAGTAAACGACGAGGAAAATAAGTCAAAGTTCAAATTCTGATAAATCAGAGTAAAGTCATATCACGATTTTAGTAAACCTACGAGCGGAAGCGATCAGAACTTAACACCTACACAGAACGCAGTCAGATTAATTGTTTTCCAATGCCCAAATATTGGAGATCGTTACTAATTAGACGAGTCCAAAAAGACTTTATTCCCCTAATTCTCCGGGAAGTAACGGCCCACAGTTATTATGGAAATAAAGGGCAGTTACAGTTACATAGTTCTCATTTAATCCTATAATAATTAACTTAATAACATAATTTTGATTGCCTAAGCAATCAAAAAGAAAAATCATTAATTCCGATCGATTCGGACGGACCTGTGCTGATAAAAGCAAGGGTCTTTAAAAGAGAATTCGAATAAAAACCAGCAATGGCACGTATAATTAAGAAGAGAAGAAATGTTATCTTTAGAATAACTTCACATCTTCAAAACTCAAAACTATATCACTTAAGCACCCGTACACGTTCCGAAGAAAACTCAACTTCTCCACCCACTAAAAACTATGCGTCCAAAAATTACACATAAAATTAAACTTGACCGTAGAAATAGAGACGCTGCACAAAGAATCACTTGACCAGGTGGAACTAGTGAGTCACCCACAGACGTGGGAAAGAAAATCCGACCCCCCGCCAGCAAACAAGCAAAAAATAGAGATAAGAATCAATGCTACCCTTAAATAAGAAATTTACAGACGCCCTTCCGTGGAACGGTGTTTGGTACACCAGGATACCTGAGCAGCAAGGCTCTAGCCCTTGTGAAACAGTTTAAGAATTGCGAATAGTATGAGGAAATAACCTAAAAGATATCTAAAGTATTTTTTATAATAAAATTTTTAAAGTGAATAATTAATAATTTAGAATTCACATTTAAGCCACAAGTTGGGGAATGTTAATTAAAGTGCACTGCTCGACATTGAAAATCCAACACCAAGAAGGAGTGGTCAGAATGTGAAGAAATTTACAAAAAAGACAGAGACAGCAAGCAGCAATAAGTGATCTTTATTTCAAAATGATAGTCAGAATACAGAGCGAGAACGGCGTTGGCTCAGTAGGATGTAGGACCACCGCGGACAGCGATGCACGAAGAAACACGTCAAGGCATAGAGTCAATAAAAGTGCGGATGGTGTTCTGAGGCATGGCTCTCTATTCCTTTTCAATCATTTGCCACAGTTCGTCTTCTGAACGAAGCAGGGGCAGAGTCTGCAAACGCTGTCCAATCACATCCCACAGATGTTCGACTGGTGACAGGTCAGGAGAGTACGGTGACCAGGAAAGCATCTGTATACCTTGCAGAGCATGTTGACAGATGAGAGTACTGTGTGGTCGGATGTTATCTTGCTGAAAAATTGCATTAGGCAGCCCCTGAAGGTAGGGGATTGCCACATGCCGCAGTACATTATCCAAGTATCGCTGGGCCGTCATAGTGCCCTGAATATGAACTAGAGGTGACCTGGAATCGTAGGGAATAGCACCCCAAACCATTACGCGACATTGTCGCGCGGTGGGGCGTTCCACAGTTACTGGCGGATTAGATCTGTCTCCACGTCGACACCACTCACGTATGCGGCGACTGTCACTGGATACACAGAAGCGTGACTTATCTGAGATCACGACGTTTCGTCATTCTGTCATTCCCATCGCTACAGTCCGGCACCATTCTAAACTTTGGCGTCTATGCTGTGGGGTCAACGGTAGTCTTCTTAACGGACGCCGTGAGTGCAGGCCACGTTCAACCAATCGATGGGAAATGGTTCTCGTCGACACGGGAACATTCAGGTATCTATCACATGCTGCAGAATCGCGGTACAAGTGACTTGCGGAACCGCCACAGCTTTTCGGCGGATGCGTCGATCCACGCGTGCTGACGTCACTCTGGCTGCACCTGCACCCTTCCTTCTTCCCACATTCCCTTGTTCCAATCATGTTCGCCACAGCCGACGCACTGTGCTCGCATCCACGTGGGTATCAGCTGCGATTTGTCGTATAGACCAACCCGCCCTTTTCAGTTAGATCACCATACCCCTCGTAAAATCGTCTATCTGCTGGAAGTGCCTTCGTTGACGACGGTCTGGCATTTTTCCCTATTACACGTATCCTCCGGAACAAAAACCAGCTTTCGAAAAAACGACACGAATATTACCCATTCTGCGCTTTCCTTCCCTTATATCTTACTTCACGTGCGTCAGAGCACATCATTCGCATAACTCGGTAACGTGCGTCTACTCTAAAATTTGCATAAATTTCTGACCATTCCTTCTTGGTGCTGCATTTTCAATGTCGAGCATTGTATTAAGCGATGCCAAATGAATGCAGGCAGAAGTCGTCGGGCTTGTGAGCGTGTGGATAAAAGCAAGGTTAGGCGAACAAGGTTAGGTAATTTGAATCCGATAAGTAAGATATAAATACTATGAACGTGAGGAGGAATAAAAAATATATAGCAGATACAATAAGAGAAGATTAACATAAACCGTAAAGGCATTATAATAAGTATTACATAATATATACATTCATTTGGACCAGGGGCCTGTCCATATTTGCTAGGTTATTGTAGTCATAATTGCAAATCTTAATGGCCGGGTTGTTGATTGTTTTTTGTCTTTCATGAAAGCTTTTAGCAAGTTTATAATAATGTGAGCGTAGTTGCTGCATACCAGTTCTTCATGAGTTTTATTGTTGCAGATATACCACTCCATTTTAACTATTTGCCTAAAAACGGAATTTTGACAATGAACAGAAAGAACAGTAATTTGGTTCCTTGTGGAACCCCAGCCTGGATAGCATGGCTTGTAGAGTTTGTGCCAGAAACTTGAACGACGAAGTATAAACCGGTTAGATAGGAATTAATAATATTAATGATATAGCCATGGAAGCCCAGGGCGTGTATTTTGTAAGTGGGACGGCCTTCTGTACGAAAGAGATCATTTATTCAACACTTGCAACATTCACAAAGAAAGTGAAGCAAGATGCTGATTAAATCTTCCTATAATACCTAGCAAACTAAAACCCCGCAGCGCGGAAGTTTTACGATAACATATGGCAATATAGTAGTACGATAACAGAAGACAATATAGTAGTTTTACAGATATAGCAGTAACAGAATAGAATAGTAACAGAGGGCAATATCGTAGTTTTACGATAGCAGAAAGCAATATAGTAGTGTTGTGACCCGCAGTACTATATTGTCTTCTGTTATCATAAAAGCTATTCACAAAGAAGTTACTTCCGTCCAGAAGGAAACACTCGCTATCTTTGTTAGAAAAATCGAACCATTGACAAAAATAGAGCTAAAGATTTTAACTGTCAAAAATATATCTATCTACTACATTCTTTACAGTTTCAATTAAACAAAATACCTAAATATTGATTAATTAAATTTTAAGTGCAATTACAAATTCGCGACACAACATGAGTATGCCTGAACAGCTGGCATTTGTAGCACTACCTTGGCGGTTGCTTGCGTATTAAATGATTCGAAGTACACCTTAAAACTGATTACATTGAGGCTATGAATTGCATTTCCTACTTTTAATCGGGGTTGGGTGAACTCAATAAAGTAAATCGGTAGTTTAATAATGGAACTTTCAAATCTCCGCTTTAACTTTGATCATAAGGAATTTTCTGTTATAAAGGTTTTGAAATAAGACATCTCCAGATATAGATTCGGGTAAATCTTTTTTATCTTTTTCTTACTGTCAAGCTGATATTTGTGAAAATTAATTTCATTTTCCGCCATAGACTTAACAATGTTGTTGTAATCGTCTATTACATTTTTGTAAAGAAAAGTAGATCTGTTTTTTATCCATGCTTCTTACTCATCTTCACACGTTTCTCCTAAAAGCGGTTTTTTCTTCTATAAGGTTTTATCAAGTAAGAGGAAATCAATATCTTCTTACGAGATGACTGCTTGGTAGGATCTTATTCTTAATTTGGTTTTCAGAATGATTTTGCTCATCTGTTCCTTTAACATTATTTATATTCCGGGAGGAATTTTCGAAACGATTTTCTTGTGATATTTCCATACATTCATTACTGATTTTCGTTTATTTACAGCTCCTTTTGGGGCAATATAATTTTCATCTTCAGTTTTAGGTTTTTCTATAACAGATGTTTTTAAACTACTGGAATTTTCCTCAACATTGCCAATATTTAAAAGTGGTGTAAATGAAATAGTGGAGCGGGCACATAGTAAAACCGACTGTTTACTCTGGATTCTGGGTTTTGTATTCGTTGCATAATTGTGCAAGTACTTCAGGTTTTAATGATTTCACAACTTCTTCAGATGGGAGATTATTAAGGCTAGAACCTTTATTTCAAGACTTCCGAACTGAGGCTTTAAGATATCGTGTATTTTTATTTCCTTGCCCGAAGTAAAGGAAGTTTTGTAATCGCGGAAAATTTTAAGTATTATTTCAACAGAAATATTCATTTTAAACGATCCCAAATCCATTTGGACATTTTTTTGTGTGATGTCTTAACGTGCGAACAGAATAAAGGACTGATTTTTCCGAAACAGATTATAAAATGGATTTAAAGGGAATTTAAGAATGATTTTTCGTGACGTCTATACGTACGCTTACGTATCTATCTCGCATAATTCACAAAAGAATAGACTTATAACGCTGAAATTTTCTACATGGGACTGCTATAATATCCAGCTATACACCTCCCTTTTCTTTCGAAATTGGCAGTTCCAAACGTATATATGTATATAAGATATATCAAAATATGATAGCAGTTTTAAAAAATAATTGGCGACCTCAAAAATAATATTCTAAATTTCGTGCTCTCCCCCTAAATTCATCCTTTCTCCCAAGTTCGAGATCATTCAAAATTACATAACGTTTTAATGCAGATACTTCCTGCCCAGTAAATAATTGTAAATGAAAGCTTTATCTAACTGGAACTGAAACTATCAAGTGACCTCCCATCTTTCTTTGAAATGCTGCGTCCCCTTTCACTTACGCTTTCATGCTGGCGACGCGCTATTTTTGCATGCTACTGCTTATTTGCCTGAAATGACGTCGCAACTTTTTACCTGTGTATATAAAAATTATTTGTGGCCAACAATGATCGAAAAGTAATTTGTCTGCCAAAAAAATAATTTTGATATACCTACAAATAAAGATGGTGATTCGCCGAAATTAATTATGTCAACGTCTTATTCCTGCCTTATCCACCCAGCCATGTTTACAGCCAAAAGTTAAAAGGAACGGATTCATGACTGCGCACTTACTATATTATATAAAGTCCACATGCATTTATACCTGTGCTTCACCGAAATGTTATCATTGAAACTGTGGCTACGATTTGTGAAAGAGAATTAGTTAATTAATACCTTTATAAGGTATTTCTCCCGCCTTCTTCGCATGCCTTCGTGGTGTAGTGGTCTGCATGCTCGACGCGTAACCGAGAAGTCCGTGGTTCGATTCCCGGCGAAGGGGTTGCACATTTTTCATGTCTCCTGCTTCGAAATAACCTAATGTCTCTACACCTTCATGTGCTAATCTTCAAGATATCTACGGCTCCATTAATCTATGTGCGCAACTTGGAATCAGCAAGTCAACTACATAGAATCGTACCAAAAAAGTGTGTTACAAGTTTTAAATGTTTAAAATCAAAATCTATTCTTCGAAATTTAATCTAGAATATCCAGTGATGTAATAAGTGAAATATAATTCAACAGCAATATGAAAACGACAAAAAATCGAGTCATAGGTTGCTGCGAGTGCTTAAAAATGAATAGTGCTAGCTGTTCAAAATTAATCCAGCGTTTGTTTATAGTAAAATGACGAATGTTTTCTGCAAACGTTTCAAATTATTCCAGTGCTTTGAAGGTCAACAGTCCTTATCAGTGAAATGTTAAATACGAAATAGCGTTTTCTGCACTTCCCGTCAAGCAGGGGAAGATTATCAAAAGTGATGCTGAAGTGCTATTAAATTTCAGTTTTCTTTCATCAAGTAAATTAAGTTTTAAAATAGCTTTGCGTTATAAATACTTTTGCATTTATAAGTGATTGTATTGTTTTATCATTTATTGATGGTAATATTTTAAATCATTTTAACATGAAAGTTAATAATTTAAAAATTTTGTGATTTATTTAAAATGTAGTTTTGCATTTCAGAATTGGAATAATAAGAAAACAAATATTGAATTTGATAAAAATTAGGTAAAGAATTTGAAAGTTTTATTTAGGAATGGTTCCTAATACGATTAATATTGTTACGGATTTATTTAGTTATTTATTTAGAATTGTTATTAAAATTGCTTTATTTTCCCATGCAACGCAGACGATTTTTGAAGAGAAAGCTACGCCGGAAAAGTAAAAAGAAAAGAGCGCGTGCATTTAATATTTAATAAATAAGTATCTCGTAATTACTGTTGTCATCCACAAATATGGAGAAAATGGAGTTTTTATCAGAATATTCTAGTAAATAATTAAAAATCTTATAAAAGCCGAATTGCTGTGATTGATTGCAGCGAATTCGCTGTGAGATTGAATTAACTTTATCTGATTTGAATTGAATTCTGTTTAAAGTTTGAGATATTGTGATATTGTACGAATATCTCTGAGGAAATATTTCAGTATTTTGTTTTATTTCTTGTGAAAAGAATAAATTTTATTAACTTTTTAACGACTTGTGCATTCAGTGTATTACGAACCCGGTTTTTGGTGTAAGTTTTGGTGTCAGAAATGGGATTGAACGCCATTCATTACCGCTATGGAAGAACAATTTTGACAGCTGGTGACTGCCTTTGTTGCATTTCAAGAAAAGATGGAAGCTGGCCAAGCACCCTTTAAAAAAAAGATTAAAGTGATCCGTTAAAGAAAAGATCAAGTTTCAGCTAAAGGAGAAATGAAATCAGTTTAAGAAAAGGTGGAAGCTGGTTAAGTAACTTTTAAAGAGGAGATGAAAGTTGTTCAAAAATCTGTTAAAGAAGACATAAAAGCTGTACAAGAAAAGACTGAAGCAGGTAAAGAGGAAATGAAAAGAGAAATTACATATATAACAGAAACCAAATTCGAGGCTATGGAAGGCGGAATAGACACAGTTGAAGACAAAGTTGGAAAAATCCAAGAAAGAGTTTCTGCAGCGGAGGAAGAAATTGACGAAAGAGTTTGTACCGTCCAAGAACATATCGAATAACAAATATAAGAGAGCGTTTCTGCTGCCGTCACCAAAGAAGTTGACAACTTAAAGAAATGCATAGCGACAGCAGGAAGCAATCCTGATGGATTTAAATTTTTATCCGCGCCTTCTCGTTCCTCCCTGAAGTTATCCACCTACGATAGGAAGACCTCTTGGCAAGTATAGAAGACACAATTCTCAATAGTGGCGGAAGGAAACGGATGGGATTCCCACCCTAAGATCTGTCATCTCGCCGCTTCTCTGAAAGCAGATGTAGCGGATATCCTGCAGACTCTTCCCGAAAACCAGAGACTATATTTCGAAGCTCTATCCGGAGCATTGGAGCAACTTTTTGGGCAGAAATGTTTGAAAGACTACAGCAGACTTCAGTTGAAGTCCCGTCAACAGAAGCCCACAGAAACACTGCAGGAACTAGCTACGGATGTTAAAAGGCTGTCTCACCTGGCCTTTACGGAGTGCCCTATAGAAACAAGGGAAATCCTGTCCCTGCAGTACTTTATCGATGGCATCCGGGATCCTGAAATACAGCGAATCTGAGCTCTGCGAATGACAGATATCAAGGATTTTAAAAGCGCTCTTTTATACTATATGAAATTCGAGGCAGCACAGCAAGCCACTCTTAGAAACCGCCACCCAATCAGAGCTGTTCGCATACAAGAACTAGTGGATCAAACGACTGCTGGCCTAGACGATTTAACCAGAAAAGTGAATACCTTGACATGGAATATTGGGAACAAGAAACCGACCGTAAAGTGCTGGAACTGCGGTGCTGAAGGGCACATTCGAAGAAACTGCAGAGCACCCCAGGACACGGATGTTAAAACCGTGCCTATCAAGAAGGACGGAACTAATTTGTGGCCATCTCGCGGGGGAAAGTTGCCAGATAATGAAAAGCCCCAGTTTAAAGAGCTTCAGATTTCTGCAGTGAGCTGCGGCAGTAACGGACTTTTCATCATGGGACACATCGATGCAGTTCTTTATAATATAACCATCGATACAGGAGCCAATGTTACCATCATTCGAAAAGATGTGGCTAAATAATTAAAAGGCAAACTTTCATCTGGACACCGCCGTGCGTTACACTCCAGACTGTATCCGGCGAGAAGATAGACATCGACGGAAAAGTGAATGTTAAGATCACGTTTGGAAATGCCGCCTACCATCGCACGGCCTATGTGACAGAGATTCCAGACCCTTCCATACTGGGATTGGACTTTCTAAGGAAATATTTACAATTTTTCCTTGGACTTAAAAAATAACGAACTGCATTCTCCCTCTCAGGACATAACCTTATTCGGGATTAATGATGAAGGAGTGAAATCTATCCACAAAATCATAGCTCAAGATGATATCACAATGCCGGCAAGAACAGAAATTTTACTTCCTGGATCCATAGCCGAAAATAGAAATTTCCGCTACAGCGTCATGGAATATCCCAAGAATTGTAATAGCCCCAAAGGAGTACTAATAGCCTCAGCACTCGTCGACCTGTCGAGGACCGTTATCCCGGTAAGAGTTGCCAATGTAACTGACAAGGCCAGAGTTATTAAGAAAGGTGAAGTGGTTTCAGAAACTACTCCAGTAACCAGCGTTGAAAGAAAAAGTAACATCTCAGAAACCGTGTCTTCAGAGAGTATTACATCGGAGTTATTGCAGGATGCACAATTAAACGACGAAGAAACGAATGCTGCCAAGCGTGTCATTAAAAATCTTAGAAATGTTTTCTCCCACTCGTCTTCTGCGGTGGTTCGAACCAGCTTCACTTAACATGGAATCGATACTGGTGAGCATCCACCAATTCAGCAACATCCAAGACGTCTGCCGATTGCTGAACAGGAAGAGGTACGAACGCTTTTAAAGCATATGCAAGAAAGCAATGTCATCCAGCCTTCAACGAGTCCCTGGGCGTCTCCCATCGTCCTGGTGAAGAAGAAAGACTGTTCAACCAGATCTTGCGTTGACTATCGCCGGTTGAACGAAATTACTAAGAAAGACATTTACCCTCTTCCTAGAACTGACAACATTCTGGATACTCTGTGGTTCGCGACGCTTGATTTAAAGAGTGGGTATTGACAGGTAGAAATATATCCTGATGACCGAGAAAAGACGGCATTTACTACAGGACAAGAACTTTGGCAGTTCAAGGTGATGCCGTTTGGACTATGTACTGCACCGGCTACATTCGAACGCCTAATGCAGACTGTTTTAAAAGGTCTTTCCTACGAAGCCTGTCTGATATACCTGGATGACATCATCATTGTCGGGAAGAGTTTCGAAGAATATCTGGAAAATCTTAGAAAGGTGCTTCAGAAACTGAAAGAAGCCAATCTGAAGTTTTGTCCCGCTAAATGCAAATTATTCAGACAGGAAGTGACTTACCTCGGACATGTCATCTCTACTGAAGGTGTGCGCACGGATCCTGAAAAAGTGTCAGCAGTTAAAGACTGGAGACGTTCCGAAAATGTCCACCAGCTGAGAAGCTTTCTAGGACTTTGCACCTACTATTGGAGATTCGTGAAGGATTTTTCTTCCATCGCAAGAGCCTTTCACAAGCTGACAGAGAGCAAGCATAAGTTCGTGCGGACAAAAGAATGTGAGGATGCATTTAAAATCCTGAAGGAAGCTTTAACATCTGCTCTAATCCTGACGTACGCTCAGCTTGACAGACCATTTATTCTCGACACGGATGCGAGTAATGAAAGTGTTGGCGCTATTTTGTTCCAAGGAATAGAAAGCCAAGAACGTGTAGTGGCTTATTGGAGCAAGTGCCTGTCTAAACCGGAAAGGATTTACGGTGTCACAAGCAAAGAATTGCTCGCCAAAGCCGTACAACATTTCCATCATTATCTATACGGCAGAAAATTCCTGCTCCGCAAGGATCGTGCATCATTGGCCTGGCTTTTAAATTTCAAGACTCCTGAGGATCAAATAGCCAGGTGGGTATAGAGACTCTAGGAATGTGATATCACTATCCCTCATAGGAAGGGATCATCGCAAGGAAACGCTGACGCCTTCTCTAGAAGACCTTGCCCAGAAAACTACCGATATTGTTCCAGGGTCGAAGGTAAATACCAGCTGCTTAGTCCGGTCGCACGACAAATTACAACATCAGCATCGGCTGATCCAGACCCATGGCGTGACATTTAAGTCATAGAAGACCATCTGGAAAACCTTGACATTAAACCCATATTTGATTTAAGGGAGACCTCAAACAAAAAACCTACCTAGCAGAACATTTCGAGCTATAATCCCACGACAAACAATATTGCGCTCTCTGGGACTCACTCCATGTTCGAAACGGCGTCTTGTACTGGAAATGTCCTGTACCGAATCGGATGATGGAAAGGCATTCCGATGGCAGCTGCTACTCCCAGGATCCCGGACGTCCTTAAAGAACTACATAGCAGCTCTGCGGGAGGCCACTTCGGAATAATGAAGACATTTCAGAGAGTTCGGGAGCGCTTTTACTGGAATAATGCAAAGGATGACTTGCAAAAGTGGTGCCGATCTTGAGATGACTGTGCAGGTCTGAAAGGACCGAAGAAACACAGCCGAAAGAAGCTGTAACGTTACAATGTATGAATACCTTTTGAACGTATCGCTTTTGACATCTTAGGACCTCTGCCACGAACTGCTAAAGACAACAAATACATCCTCGTTGCCATTGATTACTTCATCAAGTGGCCTGAAGCGTATCCTATTCCTGATTAGTAGGTTGTCACGGTAGCAGAGGTAATGATACAGCATTGGATTTCCAGGTTCGGAGTGCCTTTTCGATTACATTCAGATCAGGGAAGGAATTTTACTTCAGCTGTAATAAAAAAAACTCTGCAAACTACTCGGCATTGACAAAACCCAAAGGACGCCTTTACATCTCCAGTCGGGCGGCATGGTAGAGAGGTTTAACCGAACCATCCTTAATAACCTCTCATTAGTGGTTTCCAGAAACTAACAGGACTGGGACAAGAAGTTACCGCTGTTTCTACTGGTTTACCGCGGTGCTGTTCACGAGACTACCGGCTATTGCCCATATCAGATGCTCTTCGGTCTTGACCTTCGTCTGCCATGTGATCTTTTGTTTGGTAGCCCTTCAGATGCGCGTTCATCGCCTGAGCAATACATTCAAGATCTCCAGGGCCGATGTGAAGTACAGAAGATGAAGTTCGATATGACACCAGAGCTACAGAGCATCGTTTCAAAGAAAGAAACAAGGTGTGGTTGTGGAATTAGACTTGTCGAAAAGGACTTTCTCCGAAACTACAATTACCTTGGGATGGTCCGTATACAGTCCTAAACAGGCTGAACGACGTCGATTTCTAAACCTAAAGTCGTTCATTACGACAGGTTAGCTCCTTACTATGGCCATAGTACGTAGTGTGTATAATTCTAAATAGTATTGTCGATTACCGAGTTCACAACTCAGCAATAAATCGATAATCCCAAAACTCAAAACTCAAATAATGTACAAAGTAATTAACGTAACACTCATTTTATTCTTTGTAACATTAATAATTACACGTTTATATTTTAAGCATTTAACTACGAATATATGAAGACAATTTTCTTTAAATTCAAAACATTTGAATACTCTTTTCAGTTGCCAGACTCAGAATTACAAAATTACAAACGATAAACAGTAAAGTTATACTGACACCAATTTTGCGAGTGCATAAATTTAACACTCAGTTTTCTACATTCTCTCACCTTGAGTTGGGGGAGTTTATAACTCAATAATTAACAATGGCATTACAAATCGAGTCTTTCTGGTACTTTGATACCTCTTTCAGATCGAGTTGTTATAGT
Organism: Stegodyphus mimosarum; assembly: GCA_000611955.2. Lineage (NCBI taxonomy): Eukaryota > Metazoa > Arthropoda > Arachnida > Araneae > Eresidae > Stegodyphus > Stegodyphus mimosarum. The sequence goes on along the minus strand of KK120562.1, from coordinate 116,457 downwards.
TCGTGTAATAGGTTCTGCAGGGTCTGCTACTCGTGCTTGGGATACTTCAGTATGAGATGCATGCTTTCTTTGCAGATCAAATCAGAGTCCTGATTTCAGATATTCGATTTTGAACAAAGGTTCACCACGCTTCTTCTGTTTTACAGTAATCCAAGTAAGTACAATAGTGGAGTCCGTTTAAAGTAAACTCTCCATGTGGAGTCTCACACACAATTGTAGAGGCAAGGCGAGAAGCAACTGTGGCTGCCAGTAACTCTAATCTAGCGATAGTTGTTTTCTTCTTTCCAGTTGGGGATTTCTGAGTTTAGCACTTAACAACTGCACTTTAACACATTCGCTAGTTTCAACTCGAAACAAGGCATACATGCTTGCGTCACAGAAGACATGTAAAGAATATTTTTCATTGTCATCACCGATTTCCAGATAGCGAGGAATGCGAATCTTTTCTAAATAAAACATATTTCTCATCCCCTTCAGAAATTCTGCTTTAGTTTCAAAGTCAGCCTCTTCCTCCAAATTCAACTTCCTCTCCCAAGTTCTCTGCGCCCACCAGCGGCCGAGCGGTAAAGACGCTGAACACTGGTAGTTCGGTCCGAGGTTCGAATCCTGCGAACGGGCTGGCTGCATGGGCATTTTCGTGGTTTCCCCATGTGTAACGTGTATACGAGCCAGTTTCCCTTAGAAAGTCCTCCACGGAGGCATCCCACTCCTTAGGCAGATAGCCCTCGTGTGCTTTGCCATAATTGAATAACCTAACCTAACATAACCAAGTTCTCTGCAGTAATAGTTTCGGGAGCAATGCAACAGAGCAAGTCACACCAATGTGATCAAAGATTCGATGAGCAGCAGAAAGTATAATTTTGTTAGTAACTTTTTTTACACACTCTCTCAATCTAGTCACACTGATACCTAACGTATCTGCATCCCCAGCACATTTGTAACGGGAATGATTTCATCTGTGAAATTTGTACACTCCCAGCCTCTTAAGTCAAATTCTCGTTCCGCCATGACATTGGTTGCAACTTTAATGAAAAGGTTTAATTCTTGTTCATTCGGCAACTTGTTGCACAATTATCCACATAGAAACTTTTCAGCAATAATTTTAACACATTCTCTGGATACTCTATATCTTTACGGTCTAAAACACTTTGCAGATGATGTAGAATCACAATTCCAAGCAAGAAAGAGCTACAAGGCACACCAAACACTACACGGCGATGTCGAAAGTGCTTCAGATGGCCATTTTCTCCAATCCACAGAAACCGCAAATAATCTTTATCTGAAGGTGAAATACAAATTTGCAGAAAAGCTTTGCGAATGTCGGGTATAACACCGATTTTTTCCAACCGAAAACGATACAAAGTATTTGGTATCAGCTCAATCAAATTTACTCCACGCTCAATTTGTTAAAGATTCAATATAAGAAGAAATTAGCTGAATATAAACGAGAAATCAACATTAGTAAAAATTGTGCTTGGGAACAACTATGTGACACTTGGAATATTCCTCAACCTTTTGGCATTACTTACTATATTGCTGTTAATAAATATAAACAAGCTTTACAAATTGCCTCTTTCAAATATCAAGATGGGTTTTATACTAAGAATATAGACGAGACAGTAAATTACCTCCTACAATATCACTTTCCGTGTGATACTACTTATGGTGATCTATCATGTCATTATCAAGTTAAACCAGATTGTAGGATACCTCCAGAGACTGTAAATGATTTTGATTTTAATTTGGATGAAGTGAAATTTACTCTCAAAAAGTTAAATAAAGCTCCTGGTAAAGATGGCCTGACAATGGATATTATTTTAGAAATCTTTGAATGTAATAAAAAGTGCTTTGTAGCTATTCTGAATGAATGTCTTCGGAGGGGGATTTTCCCTGAATGTTGGAAGAAGGCTGATTTGGTTTTGTTCAACAAAGAAAGAAAGGATAAAGAAGATCCTTCCTCTTTTCGCCCCATTTGTTTACTGCCTTCCTGGGGCAAGGTGCTGGATAAACTCATGACACAACGGTTACAAAATTATTTATTATCAATTAAACTAACCAAGTTTATTTTAATTTAAATCTTTTCTATCTCCTCTCTGCTTCAACTTCCTGTCAGAAGGAGCGCGCGTTTTTAGCTTATGCTAATTTTGAAGTTCAGCCATGCACTATTTAAGCCAGAGGTAGAAACCTCTCGGTGTGTGAGAGCTTAGCCTCAGATCACTGTCATTCCGCTCAACGTTCGCCTGACCAGCTAGCAGTTTAAATTTATAAGCCATAGTGCTTACTATGTAATTGCATTGCAAAACAAATTAAAGTGCGTTAGTATTAGTATATCTTGCTACGCACCCTTTTAGGTAGAGGCCAATCTCCGCGAATTGCTCTGCGAAGCAAACTTTGATTTAAGTTCTATTTTAGGTTTAGTTTTAAATTTATTTGATTGTTAAGTTCGTCCCAAGTGCGGTCTTTTACTTTCTGTATTTCTCCCGAGTTGGGAAGTTTGTATTTAATAGTGATTTAATAAAAGAGGATTTCAAATCCCTTCACGTGCAGTTACTATCCAGCCCAGCAGTTACATCAGAACAAAGCTTACATCTAATCAGATCACTGTTCCAGTTCAGGACTGAATACTTGAGGTTAAGAACCCTTTACAGATTTTACCATATTCTCCAAAAACACGCACAGAATACTCAGTCCTCATAAAATAAAAATCAGTTTGGTTTTATGCCGGGTAAAAGTACTACCCAGGCTATAGATAATTTAATTTCTGACATCCTTCTAAATAGAAGGAATAGTAAACATACTGTAATTTTATCCTTAGATGTAAAGAGCGCTTTCAACAATGTTTGGTGGCCAATTTTATTAAAGGAATTAAAAAATATGAAATGTCCAAGAAATATCTTTTTATTAATATGTGATTTTCTGAATGAAAGAAAAGTTTCCTTATATGATGGTAATAAGTGGCATTACAGAAATTACCAAAGGGGTTGTCCCCAAGGCTCAATATCCGGTCCTGTATTGTGGAATATTATTGCTAATATAGCTTTAAACATAACCTTACCACAGAATGTTAGTATACAAGCTTATGCTGATGATTTTGTTTTACTGGCCACGGGAAGTGGTTGCCATACTATTGATAAGGCTTTAAGTTTCGTCACTCAGGAATTGGAGAAGTGGTCTTTCCATGTTAAACTCAAATTTGATCCAAAGAAGAGCTTTCTTTTGAGTATTGCCAAAACTAATACTAAATCAATACATTCTAGGTGTAAACTGTATGGACAACCAATTAGAGTTTTTAACTCAATCAAATATTTGGGCCTTACGATCGATGAAAGCTCACCTAGATCAAATAAAGATTGAATGAACCCATATTCTTAATAGACTTAGTAAAATGAATCTCCAAGGTCCTTAAGAGTTTATATAAAAGAGCTATTGAGAGAAAGATCTTATATGCATGTGGCGCATGGTAGACTGGAACGGTCCGAATGCGTAACAAAATTTCGCAAATTCAGAGAATCGCTTTATTGAGGATTACTAAGTGTTTCAGAACTGTTTCCACAGTAGCTCTTCAGATTTTGGCTGGATGCCCTCCGATCGATATTTTAGCGGAAAAAGAATATACTATCTTTAAATTAAAAGCTGGTTATAAAACTGTTGAGTGTTTCAGTGAAATCTTCTCAGCTAGAGATTTTGAGAAAGGTTTAGACATTCATCCAGCTTTTTGAAGCGGTTGAATTGGCATAAAAGCCTCCCCAACATGATAGGCTGCACGGTTTTTACAGATGGATCTAAATTAAAAGGTCATGTGGGGGCAGCCTCTTGTGTGTTCTCAGATGAGAAACTAAGCTTAGAAAGGAAATATAGACTTTCTGACAATGCCTCTGTTTATCAGGCTGAATTAGTGGCCCTGCAAGAGGCCTTGTATTGGTTTATTTCTAATTCTGAGATAGATCCTGTAGAAATCTATAGTGACTGCGAAAGCGCAATTGTTTCAATTATGGATGTTTGTCCAAGTAACGATCTAATTAAACAGATAAAAGACATGCTCATATTGCTTAGCGCTTTCAGAGATATTAAACTCTTTTGGACGAAGAGTCATATTGGTACCATTGGTAACGAGTTAGCAGATAGATTGGCAAAGGCTGCCACTGAAAATCAAATATTGATTTTGAAGTAAAGACTTCCTTTGACAGTTTGAAATTCTTGTTGAAAAGAAAACGCTTGACTCAATGGCAAGCAAAGTGAAACGACACAGATTCTAAAGGAAGATTCACATATGATTTAATCTCAACTGTAAGTGAGAGAAGATGCCTAAGTGACAAGTATCTAAACCAAGCTTTAACTAATCATGGACACTTTCCCTTTTATTATCATAGGTTTTCGTTTAAAAATTGTGCCTGTCCATGTGGCATGAGTAATGTCGATACTGAGCACCTGTTGTTTAGTCGCTCTTCTATGAAAAATATTGTTCTAAGATTTATTCTAGATAATGCTAAATTTAATACTCTAAAGGATCTAACTAAAAATACAGTGACTAAATTGAAATTGACAAATTTCATAAAATATGTATCTATAAATGAAATGAATTTATATATTGATTGTGTTTAAAAATTCCCTGTCTGTTTAAAGAAAAGCTAGAATGTTTATGATATTCTGTTATTTTATTTCTTTGTATATGGAAGTAACATATTTTTATGCATGCAAGCAACATGTGTTATATTTTTATTTAAAGTATGTAATAGTGTGCTTTTGTTGGTGTAGCTGGTACATTTTACCAGCTTCTAGACTTTAAGTTCATATTTTAGTTGTTTATTCTATTTTAAGTTATTTCAGGTAGTATTGTGGTAGTTCTACTGCTTAATGGGCCTGATTTAGGCCTTGTTTTAGATCACAATGTTTCTTTAATTAAATAGCTCCACTAAGCCCTGTTAAGCTTCCAGTGGCGGTACAGGAAGTTCGACCAGTCTTACTCCACGCTCTAAACAACCACTGAGGCTCGGTGTACCTTTCCGTTTTGCCGAAGCATCAAAAACGGGTCGGATTTTGATTGTGCTATTCTCCTTCAAAACAGGGTGGTTAGGTAGATAATGTGCAATGTGTAGGTTCTTTGTGCAGGGCGTAGCAACTCACCTTAGGGCATTTCTTCTATAATATTTTCCTGTAACCACTCTTCAAACACCTTCCCGTATGATTCGAACAGTCCTTCTAATTTAAGACTCTTTACAACTTTGTGCAGTCTTTTCTCAGAAAGTTCAAAGTTATCAGAAAGGTGGAGATGGCCTTCAATCCAAGGTAAGTTCACTAAAAACATTTCAATTTCTATCTTAACTGTGTCCAAGAAATGTTGATTTGCTGCTTCTTGTAATTGAATCGTTGTTTTGTTTTCCGATGGATCAGTGATACTGTGGGGTTTTACTTATCTAATTCTAAAGTTCTAGCTTAGAACCCCACGAACACTAACAAGCAAATAATCACTTAACTGTGTAAGAAAAACACATGAGACTTAAATAGGGTTTACAACCCTTTATTTTTCAGTATATTTACAATCGGTTCCTACTTGGAACTTTACACAAAGCCTCCTCTCGGGCTTGAACTTAAAATAATAATAATTTAAACTAAACTAGCTTAACTAAGCTATTTGAAAGGTATAGCCGAAACTATCAGAAATTTAACTAGTTGGCCCCTAAGTGTTAATCAGACCGGCGAAGCCAAGCAAGGGCCTAAGGTATGGCCGAAAGTAGTAACCAGGAGAAAAATTAGCCAAAAGCAAACGCGCGTTAGTCAGAGAAACAGACTCTCTTTTTCGAAATCAGTGAAGTTACTACTTAAATAGTACTCTTTCTCATTTGCATTAACTGCGTTTCTGAATTTACATTCTGGCAGGCAATTGTAAGCTGAAATTAGAATAAGATAAGAAACATACAAAACTTAAAATAACTGTTAATAAATTTAAGATAAACTTTACATCTTTTCCAACCAGAATTTAACTACTCCATGAATAAGGTCTTAAACGACCTTGTTTGAGAGTTTGAATTCCAAACAAAAAGTCTTTAATATCAAAATTTTAACCTTCTAGAAATTTCGCTTTCTTGAATGAATTCCATCATTAAAACTTTTCCTGTTTAGGGCCAACTTTACACAAATCTCTAAAGTTAGATTAAAACTAAGAAAAATACAGATTCACAATTTGAATAGGTTTTACACCGATCTACTTCATTTTTTCTTTCAATCCGACGTTAGTCTTCACCTTCCAGTCCTCTGGAAGGAAAAAGTATTAGTTCTTTTCATAACAGTTTCGAAGTGTTATAAATACTCTCTCTTGAATTTATTTTGGCCCTCAAACATTTTCTTTCACACGAAACTTTAAATCTTCTTTCCCCCATGCTCTCCAGAAATTGTTCTGTGTGAGACGAGGTTTTTATGATGTATTTCCGCGAAGATAAACTACCACTATCCAATCGCTACGATTTGTTATAAACTCGACTTTCCAGACCTTAGAAAACTCCTTAAATACAAAACTAAACCTAATGTCCTAAAATAGAACTTAAATTTTTAAATTCTTAAGCTGGGAGAGCCTAACTTTAAGCACATTCAATCTATACTTTTATTCAATTCATCTTTTACACAAAGATATTTACAGTCATGTTTGACCAAAACTTACATTTGTACCAGTTTAACTTTTACAATAGTTTAAAAGCTAACATTAGCATTTCAACATTCAATAGAACATTTTAACACGTAATACTTTAAAATTCATTTTACATCATTCGTTACAGTTGCTATACAAAATTCACAAAGCTTAGCTACAATCTTTAAGTTAACACAATTAAAGTCTTTCGCCCCCTCAAGACCTGTAGGCTGCCTCAACGTGGCGAGGAGGTGGCACTGGGTGGAATAGGCGAAGTATGTCGGAAGTGCTTACTTCTGGTAGGGCCACTCTAGGCGTGAAGGCTATTCCATTATACCCAGCTAAAGCCTATAGGCATCTGAGCTAAGTCAGTCCTCTACCATTGGTGCTCAGGTCTCACGATTTACAGAGGCTGCCCTTTCCCTCCACCCATGAGTCATGAAGCTTTCTAATGTAATCCATACTGCATCGCCCGTCGCGTAGGTTCAAAAGGGGCGCGTTCGAGGTTTAGGAAGAGGAGGTTAGGAGTCCGAAAAATAAGCTACAGTCTCCTAGACTACGAAATCTTAAAATAATCCAATGTAATGTTAATGGTATTTCAACATTGGCAGCGAAATGTAAACTTGACCAAATACTGGAGTTGGCTGAAGACCAGGGAGCTCAAATTATCGCTCTGCAGGAAACTAAACTGAAAGAGAATTCTCAACTAAAAGTTAAAGGATACAATATCATCCGTTTAGACAGACATGATAAAGGAGGCGGTGGCCTCGTTTTCCTTATCAGAGATATTAACTATATTTCCAAAAGTTATAATGTACCCACTGATTCAGATTTAGAGTTGCTAGGCATCACTATTATGTGGAGGGGCGAACCACTAAACATCTTTAATTTATATCACCCTCCCAATATTGGTAATCTGCCTGGAGTCTTTGATAACCTTTTATCTGGAAATACTTTACTTCTGGGTGACCTCAATGCTAAACATCTGGCATGGGGATGTTCTACCCAGAATCAGAGAGGAATTGATCTTCTTCATTCTATAGATGTCTCAGGTTTCATGATCCTTAATGATGGTACTCCAACGCACTCTTCTTACAGCTATAACACATCTGAAGCCCTCGACTTGTCCATAGTAAGTCCCACTATCTTTCCAATTTGCCCCTGGACAGTTACGAAGAATGTTGGGAGTGATCATTATCCAATATTAATTGAAATAAAGAAGAAACAGTGTACTTTCCTCAATCGTAAAAAATATTGGAACTTTGCTAAGGCAGACTGGAAGGCTTTTGGTGGTCTCGTTGACACCCTGGCTGAATCTAGAATCCTCTCTAGTGACCTTGATACTAACTGGATTACTTTCAAGCACATGCTCTTCAAGGCAGCTAAAAGAACTATACCTAGAGGAAAGGTAAAGCTTTTCAATCCTTACTTTACTCATAATTTGCCGATTTTGCTGCCTCTGCTCCAGAAGAGAGAGAACCTGCGACTCGAATTGAAATACAGTAATACAGAGCAAAACAGGACAGAGATGAACAAAGTCAATGCAGAAATTAAACGAACCTATATCCTACTCAGGAGGAAAAAATGGATGGATACATGTGAGGGATTTCATGCTAGATCATCTGACACGAAACTGTGGAAATTGGTCAAAAATATTAGCAGTGAACAACCACAGATAAAGAGGTGTAATACTATTTTAGATTCAGATGGCAACATCCCTATAGACGAAAAGGCTGCGGCTGATCTCCTCGGGGAACATTACCAGAAGACATGTGAGCTTACTTTTACAGAAGTTGATAAGAAAGTGGCAAAAAGGTCTAGAGATCTTACACATGGTTGTCGCAGTGCTGTCTCAGGCAATCCCCTTTTCTTTAAACCCTTCTCCATGCATGAATTGGAGATGGCACTCGAGGATCTTGATTTGACCAAAACTCCTGGACCTGATGGCATCCATGGACAGATGATTGGACATCTTGGCCTTCATGCAAGAAAGAAATTTCTGAATATAGTGAATCAATCTTGGAGTCTTGGACGCCTTCCTAAAGAGTGGAAAAGAGCCACAATCATACCTGTTGAGAAACCTGGCCAAACCGATGGATCTCCTGGGAGCTTCAGACCCATTGCCCTAACCAGCATTGCTTGTAAAGTCATGGAAAAAATGATCATGGGGCGGTTGCTCTTCCACCTGGATACCCATGACCTCCTACCAAAAGAACAATACGGTTTCAGAAGAGGTCATAGCACCACTGATCAATTGGTTTATCTCAGCCAGAAGATTAAAGATGCCCAAAACAAGCGACCTACCAATCATACTGTGGCTGCTTTTCTAGATTTATCAAAGGCATTTGACCGTGTCTGGAAACATAAACTAATTATTAAACTCTACGAAGACTTCGGCATCAGGGGTAAAGCCTTGACCTGGATCGCAGATTTCTTAAGAAATAGACTGATAAAAGTAAAGCTTAATTCCACTATGTCAAACACCTTTAAACTGAGCCAAGGCGTTCCCCAGGGTTCTGTGTTGAGTCCAATTCTTTTCTGTCTGTATTTGGCTGGAATTGAGAAGATTATATCAAGGAGATGTGAAGTTGGTCTATTTGCGGATGATATCGCCCTTTGGAGCTCTGGCCCAGATGTGAGTTCAACTGAGACTAATATAAATTTTACCCTTGGAGAAGTGTGGAAATTCTCGAAAGACCACAAATTGAGTTTTAATCCAACTAAATCTACTGTTAGTTTTTTTACCACTAATAAGAGGATTTATAATTACCATCCAAAAGTTTTTATGAATAACTTGCCTCTTACTTATGACAAACATCCCAAATATTTGGGCTTCGTTCTCGATCCAGAGATCACTAGTAACAGACATGTGGATGCGCTAGTTTTTAATGGTAGAAAACGACTAAACATTCTAAAGTATATCTCGGGACGTGATTGGGGAGCTGATGCTTGCACTTTGAGAACTACTTATTCAGCCATCGTACGACCTATTTTGGAATACGGTTTCCCCGTCTACTCTTGTGCCTCTTCCACTAACCTCCAGAAATTGGAAAGAGTCCAACTTAGTGCTTCTCGCATTATAGCTGGCTTACGCAACAGTTGCCCGAATAAAATTGCGTTGTATGAAACAGACCTTCAACCCCTTAGTCTAAGAAGAAATGCAGGCCTTGTAAAATATTATAATAAACTTTTCAGTTACGGCTCCCAAAATAGAACTTCAGAATTCCTGAAGCACTGGAGTAATAACCAAAGACTTAAGAAAAATAGTCCACTTAGTCAAATTGAGTATGCTGATATAATTGACCGTAATGTTGAGCAGCATTCCTTGAAACAATGTTTAGATCCTTCTGAGGACTCCCTGTAGTCGGTTTTCATACGGAACTTTTGTCTCGTGTTTCCAAGAAAAATGATATTCCGGCCCTGTTACGACAATCTGCTTTGGAAACTATACACGCAATTCCCGCTGAAGCTACCCTTATATATACTGATGGGAGTAAAAGCGAGGACTCTCGTTCTGGTAGTGGTGTTGTCATTAAATGCACAAATGGAAATATTGTTAAAATAAAGAAAAGAAATTCTGACTTCAGCTCGGTTTTCAAGAGTGAGCTTATAGCCATAGATGAAGGACTAAACGCCATTTTATCCTTTACAGATCTTAAGGCAGTATGGTTTTTGACTGACAGTCGTAGCTCCATCCAATATCTTTCAAACTGGCGAAGAGTTGGTGATAGGGCCGGAAGTGCAATTCTTAGCAAACTTAAGAAGGTCTCATCACTCTGTGAGGTACACCTTCAGTGGATTCCTTCCCATGTTGACATTTGGGGGAATGAAATGGCGGACATTCTGGCGAAGGAGGGTTCTAAAGAATCATTACCAGTTACCAATTCACTGACATATCTTGAACTGTACTCCATTAGAAGACATCCAGACAGGTAAATTTGGCTCGTTTCGCCGAATCATCCCTGGTATCAAGCAGATTGTCCTGGAAGATCCCTTGCTATTGACTGCGATAGATGTGTTCAGACAACACTTTCCCGATTCTTCAGTGGACACCTGAAAGGACTCACTTTCGAGAGAGGTTACAAGATGCACCCAATTTGTTCTAAATGTCGAAATGCACCGGCTTCACCGACACATATACTTGAGTGCTTGGAATTGTCTCTTAAGGATCTTTACAAGTCTCCTGTGCTTGTTTTCGATTTTTTGAAGGTGAATGGACTCATGGACCTCGTCTAGTAAATTCCTAGACATGGAGATAAGCAACAACAACAACAACAAAGTCTTTCGACTAAATATATTCACAAATTAGTTTCTCGGAACTTGAGAATTCTAAAAGAAAGTATTTACAAAATAAATGTTCGCCACCTTGCGAATTCGAAAATCTTTTCTGTTTAACAGATAGTTACAACTACATTCTCGCAAACTTGCGAATTCAGTTTCTTGCTCTAAATAGTATTTAGCAACTTAAAACACATGACGTAAATCGAACTTTCAATACAAAATAGAAAACAAGGAAAATTTTCACTGATCTTTTTGGTTTCTATATTCCTGCATTCTCTTGGCTCAGAATTCTTGCTCATGTCAGCGATTCCAAACTTCGGAAACTCAATCGTCTCGGGCGGCTGGTATTCGCTTCCGTGCATTATTTTCTTTTCATTCCTCGGGCGTTGAAACGGCCTGCTTTCCTACTTGGTTGAGGATTTTAGAACTTAGTTTCCTCTTTAGTTTGTAGTTCGTCGACCTTGCCTCTGAATCTTTCAAAATCCCCTTGCTTCTTCTGGGTTCCTGAAAAGGAATAGTTCTTGCGTCGTCTGGTTGTTTTCTTTTCACAGATCTCGGCTGGCATATTCTTGTGGTATCTCTCTAGGTATTTGGTTTCAGTTAAAGGGGGAACGTTTGTCTGTTTCGTATTCCTCGTTCTGTTTCGTCGTTCCTGACGAAGCTTGAACCTTGTTGATGTTGTGTTTGTTTCGCAATCCTTTTATCAGAGTTATCGGCTTTTCTTTTTGTTGCTGGGGGATCTTTGCTGGACGACGGCGAAATCCATGTTCTTGGCGCACTCTCAGAATCCTGCAATAAATCTCTTAGAACATGAAAATCCGTACGACTATAGTATGGTTTCAACTGGTCCACGTTAACAACAGTTTCTTGTTCATTTTCTGCTTTTAAGTAAACTGTAGCGAATTTAATTTTCTCTATGATAAAGGAGCCCTCAAACCTGGGCTCAAATTTAACTACTGCATTTTCGCGTGCAGACGATAATAAATGCTTTAATTTTAGGACCTTCTGGCTTATGATATATTCTACATTGCGTCTCTTTCTATCATAGTATAGTTCCTGTTTCGACCTCGCCACATCAGAGTTTTTGATGGCCTCATTAATAATTTTCTGAATATCATTCAATTTAAACTCTTCCTGTGTTTGTTGAACGAAGAATAACTTATCCAGAAGCGTTAAAATTTTTCTTCCCAGGAACAATTCTGCGGGCATTTTTTGTGTAGTGTCATGCTTTGCTGTATTCAAGGCAAAGCCTAATTCATTGACACAGCTGTCTCAACCGTCATGATAATTCTTAACATATCCCCGAATAATTTTAACTATATTTTTATTTACGCGTTTCGCAATATTTTATTGCGGTCTATAAGGTAACATTTTTAGATGGCGTATGCCAAGGCCTGTGCACAGGTTTTCAAATAAATTACTTACGAATTGCCTACCATTATCTGATATTATTACCATTATTGAATTGATTACCCCGTATTTTAAAATATATTATTTAGAAACGAATCTGCTACTATTATTGCTGAAGCTCGTTTAAATGGAATTATTTCCACCCATTTTGAGAAATGATCCACGATAGTTAACAAGTATCTGTTTTTATTAATCTTTGTTCTATGGTAGGGAACAAGCAAATCAATGCCAACCAATTCAATTGGGAAAGTGGTTTTTATGCTATTTAAGTACCCGGCCAGGTTGTAATTAACGTTGTTAATTAATTGACACAAATGACATGACTTGACATACGCCGTCACAACTTTGTATAACTTCGCAAAATACAACGCTTCGCGGACACTTTGCAGGGTTTCCTAACACCAAGATGGGCTCCTGATTTCAAGTCAAGGAGCTCCTCTAGAATATTTAAGCGTAGACTCATTGGAACTACCGGCCGCAATTCTTGATTATCGTTGGTTGTTTTCGTGTAAAAAAACAATTTATCTATAATTTCGTAATGGGCCACCCTATTGCGAATAGCCGTTAAGTCTACATGTTTAAAATTTTCGGGATCTTCAAGGTAAGCGGGCATGTCTTTAAATTCTGGGTCCATTTTTAACTCGGCGATTATTGTTTCCCGGGATTCAATTATTTTCGCAGTTAGCATCGTACATTTAATTGTATTTCCGTCTTCATCGATCTTAATCCTTGAAAGTGCATCTGCAGCTACATTTTCTTTCCCCCAGCGTGTTTTATTATTAAATTAAATTCTTGCAGTTTTAGTGTCTAACGTATAAGCCGAGGCGAAAGATTTTTTCCAGAGTATAGGCGACCAACTGCTGCGTGATCTGAATACACAGTTATTGGTGCATTTCCAAAGAACACCCGAAATTTTTGCACCGATAGTAGGACCGCAAGAGTTTCACGCTCAGTTGCAGTATAATTTCGCTGAGTTTGATTAAGCGTCTTGCTAAAAGCTATTGGTTGCCCATTTTGGGAAAGAACTGCGCCAACTGCTTAGTCTGATGCGTCTCCTGCAATCTCCAAATTCTGATCCCCTTCTGGAAATTTAAAAACAAGGCCATTAGTTAAGGCGTGTTTCAATTCTTCAAACGCCGTGTTCCCCGCCGCTGTCCATCTGAACATAGTCTGCTTTCATTTAAGCACAAACAACGGTTCAACTATTTTAGCAAAATCTTTAATGAATACTCTGTAATAGGAACATATCCCGAGTAAGGACGATATTTTCTTAGCCGTATTTGGCGGTGGATAACTTTTGACAGCTAAAATTTTCGAATTGTCAGTTTCAATACCGTTTTTCGAGATGTTATAGCCGGGGTACCTCAATTCCTTGGCGGCAAATTTGCACTTTTTAGGATTAACTTTGAGGCCCACTTCATGTAATAATGTAAACAGTTCCTCTAGATGTTAATGTGTTCTTCTAGAGTTTCGCTTGTTACAATACTAATATCATCGAGATAAGTGACTTTACTTTTTTCCAAGACTGGCTTTAAAACAATACCCATAACTTTTTAAAATGTAGCCGGAGCACCACTTAAGCCAAACGGCATTGTCAAAAGGATATACACGCCTGACTTTGTAATAAAGGTTGTCTTTTCGACATCCTCGGGCTTTACTGCAATTTGAAAATAGCCTGACGTCAGATCTATGATTGCCATATATTTAATTGACCGAATTTTTCTTCGAATTTCATCTATTACCGGGAGGGGATATGTTGGGTATTTCGTTACGCTATTTAATTTTCTGTAGTCAAGTGCGAATCTCCACGCTTTCGGATCTGCGTTTGGCAGTCCATTCTTCTTCCTACATGAAACTACAGGATTGGTATAGGGGCTAGTACTTTGCGTAATTATCTTGCTCTCGAGCATTTTCTTAATGTGTTCCCCGAGAATATTTTCCTTCACATGGCCATACCTGTAAGGCTTAGACCGAACTGGGGGCACACTACCAGTGTCGATAGCGTGAAATCCAGGTTTTTCGTCGAATAATTTGGCAAAATTTCTTACCAACTGTTGAATTTTGTCTTTTTCTCCTTCTTCGAGGGGATTCAGCTCAAGTTCTGGCATTTCGGCTCGTTCAACTTCCACTTTATCCATCTTGACCTGTAAGGGAGAATCTCTGAAATTAATTTTGTGCTAGCTGCGCGTAAGAAATCTACCCCCAATATGACTGCAGTTAAAAAATTCTTTACTACTAAAAAATTTATTTTCTGCACCTCGTTCTTTATTTGAACATGCGTCCCCACTTTTCCCAAGCAGACATACTGTTTGCCTTGGGCAGCAATCCCCGGTTATGCCGTTTTTTTAAACTGTCTATATCGACGAAAATGCTTTTAAAAAAATCCTGTGACAGGAAGCTGCATTGAGCCCCGGTATCCAGTAAGGCGGTCGTAGGGACGTCGTTTAGTAATATTTGGATTTCTGAGAAGGCCAAATTTTGTACGATTACCGTATTCAGCTTAATTTCTGAGGGTCCTTCTCACACGGTGACTTCACCCTCCTCCTAGTCACCGTGATTAGTTTAAATCCTTTTTTTCGCCCCCTTTGTCTAACTGCTTTTTATTTCCCCACGCTTTGGTCTGACCGGCTTTCCTACTTTCCCCTCTTGTCGATAGGAATTCTGCTGGGCTTCAGGTTTCGCTTGAGTATGAAACCTTGAATACTGCGTAAAATTCTTCGCACGAGCCTTTTCCGCCGTTCGCGTACTCTGAAATTTGACAGCTAGTTCAAGTAAGCTTTCCAGCGTTTGTGGATTTCTAACTTCAAGAAAGTCTTGAACCGGGGTAAAATTATTTCGATGATTTCATTGTCGGGCCTTTTCCCATACAATAATTTGAAAATGTGGATTTTCCTTAAGATGAAATCTGTTAATTCGTAGACATTAGTTTGGTAATTACTGAATAATTTTGATTCATGTTTTGCGCGGTCCTTTGCGACTGAAAATGCTTTCAATAGCGAATTTTTAAGATTCTCCCATGTATACGTTTCGGATCCTGGATCCCCCAACAAATTCTTGCCAATATTTTTGTACCAGCTGAGGGCTTGACCTTTTAAGTTCGACGTAGCGATGATCATTCTCTGCGGCTGGTTGACAGGCTATAATGTGAAGTGTAACTCCAGTTGTTACAGAAAGGTTATTACGGATCCTTTGCCGTCAAACGTTGCTGTTGGCTTCATCACCGGCTATAACACGAATTGTTTTCAACTGGAAACGATACAAAATATTTGGATCAGCTCAATCAAATTTACTCCACGTTTTATACAATCATTGAGACTCGGTATACCTTTTCGTTTTGCCGAAGCATCAGAAACGGGTCGGATTTTGCTTGTGCTATTCTCCATTAAAACAGGATGGTGAGGTAAGTAATATGCAGGGAACCGCAATTCACCTTTAAGGCGTTCTTCTATATTTTCCTCTAACCACTCGTGAAATACCTTTCCGTATGATTCAAATAGACCTTCTGTTTTAAGGCTCTTTACAACTTTGTGTAGTCTAACATTAGAAAGTTCAAAGTTATCAGGAAGTGGGCAATGACCTTCAATCCAAGATAAGTTCACTAAAAACGTTTCATTTTCTATCTTAACTGTGTTCAAGATATGTTGTTTCTCTGCTTCTTGTAATTCAATTGCTGTTTTATTTTCCAATGATCAGTGATACCCAGAGAGTCTAAAGTCCCCAATTCTGAAATGCAAGTACTAGTTGTGAGCATTGAAGTATATAATAAACCTGAACTCTCATTATTTGTGCGACCAATGACTGTCCAACCCAACTTTGTTTCAACTGCAGTAAGTTCACGCTTTAGTTCCAGATTGTTTCCTGTGATTAATTTCCCCGCAACATCTGCTCCGATGAGAATTTCAATCGGACCATCTAAATCTTCTGTTAGATGAATTCCATAGTTTCCAAGTTCTTTAAAGTTCTCGCTTGTTAGCTAATATTGTGTAACAAATCACTTCTTGTCTAAGTCCTTCAAAATGGCAATACGGTCCTACGTCAAGTTTGACAAGTATATCCTGACCACATCATGCTGGCAGGTCGACGTATTGGAGCCACCCAACAAGTCATGCTGTAGATACTCTTTCCGTTTGGAACCGTACTTCATTTCTTCCGCCGTTGTTTTTAGAATATACGATCGCTGAGAACCAGAATCTATTATTGCTCGAGCTTTACGTTTAATATTTTTCCCCTTACTAACACTGTTAAGATCTGTAAAAAAACATTGAAAGATTTAGACAAGTTGGCTAAGGCTTTATCACTGGTTCGCACAGTTCATTGTTTTTGTTAACAGTGAAAGAATTATGTTCTTGTGACAAAGTTCTGCAGAAAAATAAATGGTGCTTTTTCCCACACAATTGGCAATGCATTTTGGAACGGCATGTTTTCACCCCATGCCCATCTGTTAAACACAGAAAACAACAACGTTCCTTTTCAACAGCACTTTGTTTTTCTTGTAATGTTAATTTAGAAGCTCTTTTACAGTTCCACGATTTATGCTCCTCAGAACAAAATGTGCAGAATTTCTTATTATTTAGATTCGATGCTGTTGTTGATGATATTCTGGGTTGAATTTTCCTTTCAGTAGTCTCTCGACGGTTACTAAAATAGCTCGTCTTTTTAAATTGGTCAAAACTTTGAGTGGCGATCAAAATTCTCTCCTCCCCTTCCACTTCATCTTGAAGAAAGCCAAGAAGACGATTTAGATCATTAGTAGGCGTTATCGTTATCAAAGAGGAAGTTTCTTCGGAGGATTCTTCCTTCGTCGTCGATGGGCTGTTCTAAACCGTTCCCATGCTTTTAAGGTTTCATCCGGAAGAGCTGACTCAACAAGAGGGTAAAGCATTGCAACATGCTTGTCTTTGGTAACCCCTAAAGTCTCTAAAGCTCTTGATTTCTTTTCTAACTAATCATGCAATCTTCACATAATCGCATAAGTGAAGCCTTTTGTGACTTATGTTATAACAGCACAATGGATAACAGATCTCGAACGTAAACTTCGATGAGTAACTCCTCTTTGCCATAGCATAACTGCAGCTGAAACACTAAGGTACAAAGTACACTTCTACAGCCTTTAATATTGTAGTTGAAGAAGATAAATATCTGATGAGATGAAAAAATTTCGGGAGCTTGAAACTTTAGGTATAAAGCCTGAAAATGAATCATCTGATCCTATGGAAGATGCTATAATGGAAAAATTCGTATCGGAAATTTTATACAAAAATTCTCCTTACAAGGTTAGGCTGCCATGGAAGTCTGATGAATCTGCTTTATTATCTTGGTTGAGGTGAAATGATTTGAGAAGCTTATAAAGCAATATCAGAATAACCCCGAGCTTCTTGATTCATGCCAAACAGTTTTACAGATTATTTGCAACAAAACATCATTGAACCAGTTTGCCTCACAGAGAAATCATTCGCAGTGATCGAATTACTAGTAAACTACGTATAGTATTCGACGCATCCTCGCATGGAGCCTGGTGAAATTTCGTTGAACGACTGCTTACATATTGGTCGATTTGTATCCTGACATCTTTGAACTTTCATTAGCCTTTACAAGTGACATAAAGCAGAATTTTCTGCAGATAGAAGTAGATGAGAAAGACAAAGATGCAACACGTTTTTTGTTTACACAAATCCGATTCCTCAAATTTCGGAAGCTGGAAACCCTCCATTAAAAGCGTTAGGAGTCGCTTGGAACAATCAAAATGACTCAATTTACTTCGATGTCAAAAATTTTATACTATTTCTATGAAAACAAGTTAATACTAAACGTTTTGTCTTGCAGGTAATAGGTCGAATTTTTGATCCTGTAGGTCTATTATCACTGTTTGTACCTCGAGTCAAAATCATATTGCAACAAATCTGGATACTTGCTTTAGATTGGGATGATGAACGACAAGATTTATGTTCTGTATCGAAAAAAATGATGCAAAGAAGTTTCCAGTTTGGATGAAATCAGTATTCCGCGATATTATTTTTCTGCAATTGGTAATAGTGATGTGGAAAGGATTGAGCAGCAGTTTTTCTGATGCTAGCAAAAAGGCATATGGTATAGTAGCATATCTGTGTATAATTTCCAGTAATGAACAAATAGTTACGGTTTTTGTTGCTTCCAAGACTAGAGTAGTGCCTTTAAAACCACTCACCTTACCTAGGTTGGAATTCATGGGATCTCTTTTATCGGCTAAATTAGGCACTAGCATCGTCAAAGTTTTGAAGTTACAACTTTCTTGTTTTTCTGGACTGATTCGAAAATCAAAAATTTCTGGATAAAGGACTGTGCAAAGAAATTTAAGCTTTTCATTAAAAATTGTATTCAAGAAATACAAAATTTAACATCTCCAGAAAATTGGCATTACTGCCCTGGAAAAAGTAGCCCAGCTAACTTGGCTTCGAGAGGAGCTAAACTTCATGAATTGAAAAACAATCCTTTCTGGTTTCAAGGACCAGAATGGCTAAGAATGTTGTCGGAATTGTGGCCTCGACAGAATGAAGAAAAACCTATCGGTGAAAAATTGGAATACTACAAGAACATAAATGATATTTATGAATTTGTGTGTACGGCAGTTGAAGAAAAGCTAATAGACATCTGAAAATATAGTAATTTAAGAAAATTGTGGAGAACAACTGGTTGGATGAAGAGATTCATTGGTAAAATTAGGAAAACGAACCATTTGACAGGTCCATTAATAACTGAAGAACAAGTAGATGCCGATAATTACCGGATTCGATCTGAACAAGAATGCTTTTTTCCCACAGAAATTGAGTCTCTAAATAAAGTCAGGGAAAAAAGAAAAAAATACATCCCTTTTTAGACCAGAACGGGATACTGAGAGCAGGTGGAAGATTAGAACACACTTGTCACATAATGAAAAACTTCCGGCGATTCTTTCAAGAAACTCCCAGCTAACGAATTTAATAGTAGAAAGTACACATGTTAAAATGATGCATGGAGGAGTAGCAACAACCTTAGCTGAAATTCGTAAGAGTCATACATCTAGAACTTGTACTAAATCTCTCTACGGATTCTTTCTTGATTGCATTCAAAAGATTCACCTCTAGGAGAGGCAATTGCCGAATAGGACTACAATGGAAAAACTTTTAAAAGGGGACAAAAGGAACTCGAAAATTTCTCTAAACTATTGTCAAATGAGAAATTCAGATATTCAAACTATTTGAATGAGAAAAATCGACTGGAAGTTTATGATAGAACGAGGGGCTCGGTGGGGAGGCTTATATGAGAGATTAGTAAAATCAGGGAAAGGAAGGAAAATTCTCTGTAAGGTTTGCTAACGTTTGAAGAATTGTCAAAGATTTTAGCACAAGTGAGAGCTGTTTTGAATTCTCGTCTATTGACCTATGTGTACAGTGACCACAAGGAACCATTGCCAATGAAACCAGTCAATTTCTTGATTTTAGGAAAAAAAGGTTCAACACTACCTATCAACTTTAACTCCGTTGTTAAAGATGGCTGTACCAAGTCCTCTCTTACCAAAGGAAAGATTTATTGATTAGGCAATTGTGGAGTAACTGGAAAAAACAATACTTAATGGATCTTCAGACAGCTTGTCAATTAAAGAATTCAACTCTTATGATGATCTCGTCTTAATAGAAGGAAACAATAAGTGCAAACTTTTGTGGAAGTATTAGAGTTTTCTGTGGTTATGATAACAAAGTTCGTTCTTGGGAACTAAAAAACCCGCTGTAGTCCTATTTGACCAGTCCAATTATTATATCCTTTAGAACTTTAAAAACAATTTTTATTATTTAGTAATATGAATTGATTCAATATATTTTTACACAATTGTTTATTTTTGGTATTTTAGTTTCCTATGATTATTGAAGTAGTGTCAAAATTATATTGCTGTTCAACATTCATTTTTTATAAAATTTAGTATAATTATTATAGTTTGATTATATTTTCTAGTCATTTAATATACTTATTGCTTTATAACTATATGTCAAGATACTTATTGATATAAATTTGATTGTTGTTAGATTAATGTAAACTCTTCACAGAGTTCAGGTGGGGAGTATGTGGAAATTATTTTGATAGACGGCACTAGCGTTTCCTGTGAAACACGACATACCTTTGTTTTTTTTTTTTTTATTTCACAGACTCTCCACCGGTAGCTCTATGGATAGGTAGATTCATGCGTAACTTCGAACACTAGTCGAATAGGAACAATGGCGTTCCTATTAAAAGATTAGATTTTCCGACTGGCATAAGTATTTCGATCTTTTATGATCAATGCAAATCTGCAAGTGATTACATATTAAACTTTACGTTTTTAAAATTATTCAAACTTTGATTTCTATGATTCTTTGAAAACTGTTACATGTTCTTCCACTCAAAATAGTTGGTGACTGCCAGTATAACTAAGAGACCATTATATTAAGATATCTTAATTAACCCTCTAAGTGGCATGACCACCTTTATTCGAAAATAAGTTTTTTGGTCGCACGGCTTATAATATATGCACACAGACATATAATTTTACTTTACTTTAATGCAAATACCATCTTAATGAATGGAAGTTTATAAAAACAGAATAAAATAAGTAATTATACAAATTTAGCTTGAAAATGCTGTTTAAATATAGTTCATGAGCAAATAAAATATGCTACTTAGAAAATTTTTAGACACCTTCCTAGATTTAATGATTTTAACTATGCCTTAATTGTTCTTCAGGGTGATCTAATTAAATTCTGAATCTATTTGAGGCTAATCAATTTGCCTTGAGATTCCTCAATAGTTGAAAATTCCTCATACTTGGTACTTGACTGAAACAGAAATGATGCAGATATAAAATTTCAAATGCCGCAAATGTAATTCAAATATGAAGGTACTAGAAAGCAGTTTACTAAATATATATTGGTAAAATATGGAAAACAATATAAACGACAAACTGAATAAAGAAGTTTATTTTCAGTTATTTTAGAATTTCTTAATCCCTTTGCATTAATTTCTGTCTCGCCATTTTCTTTTTAGACAGTTTCTTTTTAGGTGCTTCTTCTTCTGCAGTGGGCTTGGCAACAACTTGCTCTTTCTCACTCAAGATGACTTCAATATGAGAGGGACTACTCATATAGGCTAAAATGAAATGTTTCAAAATTACTGTGAGCACAGACGCAACAGTTAAATACATTTTTTTAAAAATTTACCATTACATTATACTATAAATTAGAACAAAAGCTTGCATTTTTCTTATTTAATATAATAAATACTAAACTGCAGGGAAAGTAATACAATACTTTTAAAATAAGTTTCAAAGCTGCTTTAAAAAATACACAAGATTAAAATTGCTGAATCCAAATAGAAGAAAAGAGGCTGCAGGTAAAAATGTATCTTTAGAAACACAGTAAATCTTTTAGTCTGATTATTTCATCCAGGATAACCAGATAATAAAAAATGGAAATCAACTGGTTTTACCTTTACTCAATCGATTTACCTGGTACAGTGTTAGAATACCGGAGGGGGGGGATAATGAACACTCACTGTTTCACACTAAGATCCCTAGAAATCCTACCAGCAAGTAACTACCAATTGATTCGAATTGTTAAAAAGACACATGTATTAAATTGTTTCTGGAATATGTTTGTGTAAAAATAATCAAATGCAACAATGCCCCCGAAAAAATTTGTGCTCACACCTCAGTCAGGAACAAAAAACATACCTAAAAGATCATCATTTTTAGCTAAACTACAATTTTGTTACAAAAATGCACAAATAACTAATAAAATACCTAACATATTTTAAAACAGATGTTCCAAAATCAAATCTGTTTATCTATCATAAAACCATGTATTTAAAGACCTTATTCTCAAAGCCACTAAATGAGTTCTTATAAAATAAAAAATCAGAATTTTCTTAATGGAAAAGATTTTTTAAGTTATAAAAATATATTTAAATAATAACTAATTACTATCTGAAAGTTCAGATATTAATTCTTAAATGCAAATAGTATAAAAATACTTAACATGTAAAAAAACATTTTTATTATTTGTACCTTTCAATAGAAAAAGAGTACTTTTAACTTCCATAGAAATGGCACGATCAGTACAGATTTTGCTTTCATTATGAAAGAAAGACTGTAATTTTGTTAATAAAAACTGATATATAAGCCTGCTTTTTCTAATGCCAAATGTTGTTCGTGACAGTCACTGTACCTTTCACCACTTTTTAGTTTTCCACTTAACTCCGTTGGTTGTCAATCCATGCTGGTTTCATTCCTTTATCCAAGTTTCTTAATTGTAAACTGCAAATTATCACTTGCAACATAAATATTGTCCTTCAAAACTAAATGAAATAAAACTCGAAGCATAATAAAAAGAGATCTTGTATCAGAAAAAGATGCATTTGCTATAGCAGAAAAAATGCAACATTTTCATTGTTGAATGGAAATTTTGTAATAATATACTTGGCATAGGTAGCTTCTAACGTGGTAATTAAAACTTATTTTCTATCTTCCTCTGAAAGTTTTCCCACTATTTTCTTAGTTGCAGTCTGTCCCAATTAAGAAAACATCAACTTTCTTCTGATCTTCTATATAGAATTAGAAGAAAACATAAAGGTTGGTTTTACAAACTTTGATAAAATATCAGATCACTAATCATTGATTGCAAAACATGAATGGAATTCTACACTGCAGAACTGTGTTAAGAAAATCGAATGATGGCAAAATGGAGCGCATTAAAACACAGAAAACTTTGTTAAGGTCCAAAAACAAATATTCATTCTTGACAAGATAAATTTACTGTAATCCAAAAACATGTCCTTTATTGATATATCTATATAGTTTTTACCCATTTGAGAGTGAACTATGCATTAGCCTTATGTTCCTACTTTGCAGTAAAATTTTAAGAACTTTTCAGTGCAAATAATGAAGTTTTAAGCAAAGCTACACAAAAATTGTGAGAAATCTAAAGAATAAGAGAAAGTTGGGAGAAATTATATTGTAAACTAGGTAGGCGGGAGTATGGTCAGAAAATGGCAGTCTCCCTAAATCCAAAGTTGGCAACTCTGTATTTCCATTTAGGAGGAAATAAATAAATGAATGCAGTTATCATATCTTGCTGACAACCACAGTGCTTCTGCTAGCATTTAGGGAATGTAAAAGCGAACTCAAAAACATATTCACAGATTATTATTCCCTTTTTTATGAGCTTCAGAAATATCAGTCATTGCCATGAATTTCTCACTACCCGTTTTGGTGTGTTAATTCAATTAATTGTGTAATAAATTAATTATTATTCACTGAAGAGGGTAAAAGGGAAACACAGCTCAGCTAAGTTATATTCTTCAGTCTGAATCAGGTGAAGAAATTCTAAGACATCACTGCTGTGCATATAACCCTTGACCAGCCAGGGTTTTCGCTAAGCACAAATTTTCCAAAACTACTATAAGAAAAAAATTATTTTCATGATTTTGATGTAAAAATTCTCCTAGAATTTTATATCTGGATTTGTGTACTTTTAATGTATTGCCTTAATTTCTTTAAGATATTTTAATATACACGTATATACTTTCTTAGGATATCACAAAAAATATTTTAATCCTTGCCGGGTAGAGTTAAAAGGAATAAATTTATTTAATTATTCACATGCCAAATACAAGTTAAAGGTTTTGTCACATCCGTAATTATGCTGCAGCCATTATTTAATACTGAGTCCTATCATCATGCATTTCTCTTTGTTACGATACTTCTGACGAGACTCGGATATTTGTTTGACACAATAAGCAACATAAAGAATCATTATCAAAGTAAGAGTCAGAATTAAATATATATTTTACTCTGCTACAGAGCTTGTATCAGGCATAGAAAACATTAAGTCAAATTTACATCACTTGCTTCTCAGATTAAGAAATCTTCAGATGAACTCAGTAGCAGAACTGACTTAAGTCATTCATCATAAAAGCAAGCATAACTACAGAATAGATCAGTATATTAATTACATATTTGCCAACCTCTAACGGGAGAATTTTTTTAGAACGACCAAAAGATTTTTAAATGATAAAAATATAATATTTAATAATGAATTAACTTCAAATCACCATTAATTAATATCTGAAAGTTCAGTTATTAATTCTTAAATGCAAACAGTACATTCTGCATTAATAACTTTTTTGTCTTTTTTTCCGTAGAAAAAATTAACTTTTCGTTTTCATCAATACCACTTATGCTGTCCTTGTTTTTGTGTACGAATATGTTTGAGAACACTGACCCTCCACCATGCGAAATCGAACAATTGCAATGACCAACGATACATGTTGCAAATTCATTACATTTCCTTCAGGAAATATTAGAAGGAAAGTCATCTGTGTACGATTTTTGAAAAGCACTTGAGTATTTTATCTTTTTCGCAGACATAACTAATACAAAATACTGTAATTTCTTAAACTATTTCTCGAAAGCAGGTACGTTAGCGACAAGATGAACGAAATAAGAACCTCGATCCTGCTTTGTGCTCATTGGCTAATATGTGCTAGATGACATTCGATGCTCTTTGGAGAACATGACTTTTTCGGGCACGTGCTCTCATTGACAAAGCAGAAGCGTGCCGTAATTTCTCACTGGTGAAATTACTCTGGCTTTCTATGCAGCCTAGAGAAAAACAAGGTGCTTTCAGGCACCCCAAATCACTTTTTCGGGGATGCAAATAACGAAGTATTAAGCAAAGCCAAATAAAAATCGTGAGAAATTTTAAGAATAAAAGAAAATCGGGTTGGGGGGAGAATAGTCGAAAATCGGAAGTCTCCCGCCTTGGCAACTCTGTAATTACTTAACAATTATAAACTATAATATACAGAGCAATACAAAAACTGCACAATTAAATATTGCAAGAAACATTTACCACACAAATTATATATATTTTGATCACACCTAAATTAGCAGCAGCAAAAAACACACAAATAAAGTATGAGAAAAGTCTAAAATCCACACCAGTACAATAAAATGAAGTCCCTCCTTCCAAGTCTAGGAATGGATAATAACTAAACAAAAGGAAGCAAGTATGTTGGCAATTCCTGCAGATCATTTATAAATACCTGCTAGCTCAGGAGTTGACACAGCGGCCAATAGCAATACATTGACTGGCTATGTCACTTTCACACTCACAATCACACTTTTGGGCCTTAAATGGCTGTGAGTAGCAGGGCTGGTGCAATGGATTTTGCCACTAGTAAAATTTCTGCAGTTTCTAAATTCTGCTGTTATTAAAAATGAATAAAAAATCTGAAAGATTTCAGATTATGTTAGGTTTTAAAACCTGAAAGGTTTTACATTATGCCCAAAGGTGCATTTTTAACGTTTCCCTTTATTTATTAAATTTGATTTTCTTTGCAGAACATAAAAGTAAATTTAACAGCAGTATCTAAAAATGTTTAAAAAACAGCATGCCTTTAAAAATTTCGAGTCTTGGGCACTGGAGATAAAAATGTATTTTTTTCTGTACAGAGCTGCCACTGCTTGCTTTAAAATTGTTAACCAAAAATTCATTAAAACTTTCCAAAATATGAAACAGATATTAAACAAATACAAAATTTAAAATTTGGGTTTCCAGGCACTCGTGTGGAGGATTGTTACTCAAAATTTGATGGCTTTAAGTACCGTTGTTCCCTCCCCCCAGAATGCAAGAAACATACATACATTCATGCAGATTCTTCATTATTTAATTTCCTTAAATGTAATACAGTTTGATAATATTTGGCTGCTATGCTTTGAAAAATGGTTCAATGCATTTAATGATTTAACGTAAAATGTCATTTCGAGACTAATAAATCATTCTGGGCTAACACCTCTCTGGGCTTAAAACAAAATAATTGTTACTAATTCAGTTACTGATTCTTAAACGAAAACAATACATTCCGCATTAAATAACTTTTTGATCCTTTTTTCCATAAAAAAAGTAACTTAATTTTTTTTCAATAGAACTCATATTGTCCTTGTGTTTTTGTGTACGAACATGTTTGAGAACATTGGCCCTTCTACCACGGGAAATCAAAAAAATTGCAATGACAAACCATACACATAACAAATGCCTCACATTTAATTGAACAAATCTTACACAAAAAGTCATCTACGCACAAGTTTTGAAAAGTAACTGAGTATTTTACCTTTTTTGCAAACATAATACCAGACGAAATATCATACTTTCTTAAATTATTTCTCAAAAGCATGTATGTTCACACAGATTTGCGACAAGATGAACGAAATAACAACCTCAATCTTGCCTTGTGCTCATTGGCTAATGTGCCAATGACATACAATGGCACTCTATGCTCATTGGAGAAATAGAACATGGCGCTTTCGGACACGTGTTCTTACTTACAAAGCAGAAACGTGCTGTAATTTCTCACTGATGAAACTACTTTGGTTTTCTATGTAGTCTAGAGAAAAACTAGGTGCTTTCAGCCACCCCACCAAAATCACTTTTTGGGGTATCCAAATAATGAAGTATTAAGCCAAGCTACATAAAAATCGTTAGAAATTTTATGAATGAGAGACAGTCGGGAGAAATATATTGTAAATCAGGTTGCGCGAGAACGATCAGAAATTGGGAGAGCTTGCAACTACGTTACAGAAACAGCATTCATAAATGGCAGAAAACAAACTCAAAATTATTTCATTGCTCTTACTCAACCAATGGTTGATCTCAAATCTAATAAACCCACTCGTAAAAAAAATTATTGTAAAAAGCTCAGCAAAATTACATTCTTCAGATTAGATCAGGTGAAGAAATTCTAAAACATCATTGCCATTTATTTAAAAACAACAAAATTTATTAAAACACTTATATGCTATCAATAATGTAGCCAACAAGCTAAAAGGTTTTAAATATTTATAAACAAAAGTAATTGTACTGTAACATTATTTTGTATTTAATCATCACATTAACCTTGGTTATAACACTTATGTGATAAGGCTCAAATAAGTTTGACATGATAAACAACAGTTTTATATACAAAAGCAACAAACAAAAAGGATAAGCATCCAGTTTCTTTAGAAGTCCACAAGAGGTATCTTCTGGACTAGCTTCAAAATAACAATTTATACCTTGACTCTTCCAATATAGTATATCTTCTTTTTTGAACACACTTCAATATGCATGTCTATGTACTTAAATATCAAGCCTAATATTTCTGAACATATATAATATGATTTGGCTACTTCAGGTTTCATGTAAGAGCCAGTTTTGTCCAAAAAAATACACTACTATAAAGCTTCTAGCACAATGAAAAGTACTATTAAATTGACATTTCTTCCCAGATTAAAAAATTACTCCCAAAAAACTAAATAGCTAAATTGAATCTGCATCATAAAGTCATTCATCATAAAAGCAAGCGTAATGAACTAAAGAATAGTATCGTTACACAAACTAATGAACTAAAGAATAGTATCGTTACACAAACTAATGAACTAAAGAATAGTATCGTTACACAAACTAATGAACAGTTCGAAATTTACAAACAGAAGTGAAAAATTAAGTATTGCAACAGATATTTACCCAACATAAATTATACCATTTCCTTGGAGGTTTAGAGAATATCATCGGCACAGAAAGCAAACACACTGAAATAGACAATAAAAAAATATATGGATCTGAATCCTACTTGTGCAAGAACTATTTGCCAATATAAATTAACCCATTTACTTTCTAGAAGCCTCAAAATATTAGTCGAGGTAATTTCCATCACTTCTAAATCAAGAGTAGAAAATCAACACATCATGGACATAAAATTTTATATGAAAATTCTTCATTACTGAAACGGTAAAACTTGAAATTCACTGGCAACCAGCAGTAAAAAGAACCAATAAACACATAAGTCAGTTAAATAATCCTGGCACCTAAAAGATTCACATAGAAAATAAAGTGAGCCATTTTTAACTAATATCATTCCTAAAGTGAGTCATTTCCTTAAAAAAATATTTTTCAAATATGCAACCAAGGACGTTACTGTCTAAAAAATATATGTGCATACACCTCAGTTAGGAGCGAAAGACATAAGAAAACAAGTCAGCACAATTTTCAGCTGAACTATAATTTCATCATAGGATATGCACAAATATAATATTGAGGTACAGAATTTTTCAAGGTTTATGTAAAGCAAATATTTATTAAAAAGGTGCAAATATTAAATTAAAAAATGCTATGTAAAACTAAAAAAAAATAATTCACAATTCAACACTGTATCAGAGAAAGATATAATTTGCAACCCTAACAAATTATTTATGCTTGTTAATCATCACCAGCTATACAGAATTCTATACTTCTGTAGGGGTAGGAAATACAACTTGGGGCTAGAATTACCATAACAGGGTTTTTGAAATTAAAAATGATACATTAAACTGCTTCTCAGAATAAGAAAATCTTCACAAGAGAACTCAGTAGCAGAACTGACTTAAGTTAATCATCATGAAAGCAAACATAATCATAAATAACTCAAAAGAAAATATACTACACAGAATCTTATTCTTTGCACAGTTAATAATAAAAACTTTCTCCAAATAAAATGAATAAAAAATATAACAGCTTTACTAAAACTAAAGTTTCAATTTATTAAAAACAATGTGAATTGGCGAAAGTAATATCTGATACCCTTAAACCATACACCTTTCAACTCTTCATCACATATAATTAATACACAAGAATTACTGAATTAAGTACTGCAACAGTAATTTACCAAATATAAACCATTCACATACCATTTTGAAGCTTTAGCAAATATCAGTGATATACAGAAAGCAGCAAAGACATTAAAATAAAGTATGAAAAACTATAGCAGTCTGACACCTACCCATGCAAGAACCATTTCTCAATATTAATTACCGCATTTACTTCCTAGAAGCCTCAGAAACATTTTGTGGTGGTAATAATTTTCATCACATCTAAATCAAGAGTAGCAAATCAACACATCATGGGCTTAAAATTTTTATATGCCAATTCTTTTTTACTGAAACAGTAATATTTGAAATTTATTGGCAACCAAGAGTAAAAAGAACCAAAACAAACTTCTCTAGAAGTGAGTTAAATAATTTTATAAATGTAAATGATAATTTTGGCATCTGAAATATTTGCATGGAAAGAAAGGTGAGCTATTTTTAGAAAACATGTCAGCACAATTTTCAGCTGAACTATAATTTCATCATCGGAAATGCAAATATAATATTGATGTACAGAATTTTTCAAGTCTTATATAAAGCATACATTTATTTAAAAAAAAGTACAAAATTAAAAAAAAAGAAAGCTATGTAAAACTAATAAAAATAATTCAACTATGCTTCAGAGAAAGATATATTATGCAACTGTAACAAATTATTTAGAGCCAAGAGTTACACAAATTTTTCATTCAATATCAAAATTATTCTGTGGTTATTATATTACAGAAAAATCAATATTAATTATGTATGGTATGTATCAAGAGCCTTCAGTTTAATAATCTCGCCATAAAACTTTCAGACATATGCTTGTTAATCATCACCAGCTACACAGAATTCTATACATCTGTGGGGAAAAGAAATACAACTCAAAGCTTGAATTAGCATAAGAGGGTTTTTGAAATTAAAAATTATATATTAAATTGCTTCTCAGAATAAGAATATCTTCACAAGAGAACTCAGTAGCAGAACTGACTTATGTCAATCATCATGAAAGCAAACATAATCATAAATTTATCAAGAGAGAATATAGCACACAGAATCTTATTCTTCCTGCAGATAATAATAAAAACAATTTTCTCCAAATATGATGATTAAAAAATATAGCTCTACTTAAAATTTTTTCCTCACACCCGCAAGAAAAGTAGCCAAATTATTAAAAACAATGTGAATTAGCGAAAGAAATTTCTTGTACCCTTATAACTAATTGGAACCTTTCTGTTGACATAGACTAGAAGATATACCTAAAACATGACGGATAATGAGAGAGTACAGATTTTTCTTTATATATATTGAGATTCTAAAATACAGGAAATCTAGAGAAATTAATAAAAACTTTTAAAATCATACATACCTTCAAAGATTTTCGTATAAAATAATTAAGGAAAGTGATTTTCGACTGATACCATCAAGACATAAATATTGTCATCGGAATTTTTCATCACACATAATCAATATGCAAAAATTACACAATTCAGCTAATTAAGTACTCCAACAGCCATTTACCTAATATAAACCATCCACATACCATTTTGAAGCTTTAGAAAATGTCAGTGGGACAAAAAGCAGCAGAGACACTAAAATAAAGTATGAAAATCTATACCTATCTGACACCTACCCATGCAAGAACCATTTCTCAATATTAATTAACCCATTTACTTCCTAGCAGCCTCAGAAATATT
Source organism: Stegodyphus mimosarum (assembly GCA_000611955.2). NCBI lineage: Eukaryota > Metazoa > Arthropoda > Arachnida > Araneae > Eresidae > Stegodyphus > Stegodyphus mimosarum. The sequence continues at coordinate 85,766 of KK120562.1, read as the reverse complement.
TGTGGTGGTAATAATTTTCATCACATCTAAATCAAGAATAGGAAATTAACACAACATGGGCTTAAAATTTGTATATGCAAATCTTTATTACTGAAACGGTAAAATTTGAAATTTATTGGCAACCAAGAGTAAAAAGAACCAAAACAAACATCTCTAGAAGTCTCAGGTGCGAAGCACATGTATACAGGCGCCTAGGCTGAAAACATCTCTAGAAGTGAGTTAAATAATTTTATAAATGTAAATGATAATTTTGGCATCTGAAATATTTGCATGGAAAGAAAGGTGAGCTATTTTTAATATTATCACTCCTTTCTTAAGGAAATATTGTTCAAATATGTAACCAAGAAAGTTAACGTTTACGAAAATATATATGCATACACCTCAGTTAGAAGCGAAAGACAAATTAGAAAACATGTCAGCACAATTTTCAGCTGAACTATAATTTAATTATCGGAAATGCACAAATATTGATATATTGATATACAGAATAATGATATAATATTGATATACAGAATTTTTCAAGTCTTATATAAAGCATATATTTATTTAAAAAAAAGGTACAAATAGTACAAATTAAAAAAAGAGAGATATGTAAAACTAATAAAAATAATTCATAATTCAACTATGCTTCAGAGAAAGATATATTATGCAACTGTAACAAGTTATTTAGAACCAAGAGTAATACAAATTTTTCATTCAATGTCAAAATTATTCTGTGGTTATTATATTACAGAAAAATCAATATTAATTATGTATGGTATGCATCAAGAGCCTTCAGTTTAATAATCTCGCCATAAAACTTCAGACATATGCTTGTTAATCATCACCAGCTACACAGAATTCTATCTATACATCTGTGTGGAAAGGAAATACATCTCAAAACTTGAATTAACATAAGAGGGTTTTTGAAATTAAAAATGATATACTAAATTGCTTCTCAGAATAAGAATATCTTCACAAGAGAACTCAGTAGTAGAACTGACTTATGTCAATCATCATGAAAGCAAACAATCATAAATTTATCAAAAGAAAATATAGCACACAGAATCTTATTCTTTGCGCAGATAATAATAAAAACAACTTTCTCCAAATATAACGATTAAAAAATATAGCTTTACTAAAATTTTTCCTCACACCCACAAGAAAAGTAGTCAATTTATTATAAACATTATGAATTAGCGAAAGAAATTTCTGGTACCGTTAATCATACCTTTGAACTCTTCAAAGATTTTGGTGTAAAATAATCAAGTTATTTCCAACTGATATCATCAAGACATAAATCTTGTCCTCAGAATTTTTCATCACATATAATTAATACACACGAATTACTGAGTTCAGCTAATTAAGTGCTGCATGTATCTCCTTTCCCCAAAGATGCATAGAATTCTGCGTAGCTAGTGATGATTATAAAGCATATGTTTGAAAGCTTTATGGCATGATTATTTAACTGAAGATCTTGATACATAGCAAACATAATTAATATTAACAAACATAATTAATATTAACAAATATAAACCATTCAAATACAATTTTGGTGGTGGTAGAGAAAGCAGCAAAGACACTAAAATAAAGTATGAAAATATATACCAGTCTAACACCTACCCATGCACGAATCATTTCTCAATATTAATTAACCGATTTACTTCCTAGAAGCCTCAGAAATATTTGTGGTGGTAATAATTTTCATCACATCTAAATCAAGAGTAGCAAATCAACACATCATGGGCTTAAAATTTTTATATGCAAATTCTTTATTACTGAAACGGTAAAATTTTGAGCTTTGTTGGCAAACAAAAAGTAAAAAGAACCAAAATGCACTTCTCTATAAGTGAGTTAAATAATTTTATAAATGTTAATCATAATTTTGGCATCTGAAATATTTACATGGAAAATAAGGCGAACTATTTTTAATATTATTACTGCAAAGTGAGTCTGATTTCTTAAGACAATATTCTTAAAATATGCAACGAGGGAAGTTCACGTCTACGAAAATATATATGCATACACCTGTTAGGAGCGAAAGGCATATAAGAAAACAAGTCAGCACAATTTTCAGCAGAACTGTAATTTCATCATAAGAAATATACAAATGTAATATTGATGTACAGGAGAATTCTCCAAAGTTTATATAAAGCATGCATTTAATAAAAAAATGGTGCAATTAGTACAACTTAAAAAAAAGCTATGTAAAACTAATAAAAATAATTCATAATTCAACTATGTATCAGAGAAAGATATAATAATATTATGTAACAGTAACAAATTACTTAGAGCATAGGACTAAGAGTCATACAAATTTTTCATTCAATTCAAGATTAAATGCCAAAATTATTCTGTGGTTATCATTACAGAAAAATCAATATTAATTATGTATGGTATGTATCAAGAGCTTCAGTTAAATAATCTCACCATAAAACTTTCAGACATATGCTTGTTAATCATCACCAGCTATACAGAATTTTATACTTCTGTAGCGAAAGGAAATATAACTCGGGGCTAGAATTAGCATAACAGGGTTCTTGAAATTAAAAATGATACATTAAATTGCTTCTCAGAATAAGAACATCTTCACAAGAGAACTCAGTAGCAGAACTGACTTATGTCAATCATCATCAAAGCAAACATAATCATAAATAATTCAAACGAAAATATACCACACAGAATATTATTCTTTGCACAATAAATAATAAAAACAACTTTTTCCAAAAAAATAAATAAAAAATATAATAACTTGTATGAAAAACTGTAGCACTCTGACACCTACTAATGCAAAAACCATTTCTCAATATTAATTTACACATTTACTTCCTAGGAGCCTTAGAAACATTTTGTGGTGGTAATAATTTCCATCACATCGAAATCAAGAGTAGCAAATAAACACACCATGGGCTTAAATTTTTTCTATATGCTAATTCTTTATTACTGAAACAGTAAAATTTAAAATTTATTGGCAATCGAGAGTAAAAAGAACTAAAACACACTTTTCTAGAAGTGAGTTAAATAATTTTATAAATGTAAATGATAATTTTGGCATCTGAAATATTTGCATGGAAAGTAAGGTGAGCTATTTTTAATATTATAACTCCTTTCTTAAGAAAATATTGTTCAAATATGCAACCAGGGAAGTTGGCGTCTATGAAAATATATGTGCATACACCTCAGTTAGGAGCGAAAGACAAATAAGAAAACATGTCAGCACAATTTTCAGCTGAAATATAATTTCATCATAGGAAATGCAGAAATAATATTAATGTATAGGAGAATTTTTCAAGGTTTATATGAAGCATATATTTATTAAAAAAAAAGTGCAAATAGTAGAAATTAAAAACAAAGAAAGCTATGTAAAACTAATAAAATTAATTCATAATTCAACTATGCTTCAGAGAAAGATATATTATGCAAGTTTAACAAATTATGTAAAGCATAGGACTAAGAGTCATACAAATTTTTTATTCAATTCAAGATTCGATGCCAAAATTATTGCGGTTATCATTAGAGAAAAATCAATATTAATTATGAATGGTATGTATCAAGAACTTCAGTTAAACAATATCGCCATAAAACTTTCAGACACATGCTTGTTAATCATCACCAGCTATACAGAATTCTATACTTCTGTAGGGGTAGGAAAACTCAGGGCTAGAATTAGCATAACACGGGTTTTGAAATTAAAAATGATACATTAAATTGCTTCTCAGAATAAGAACATCTTCACAGGGGAACTCAGTAACAGAACTGACTTATGTCAATCATCATGAAAGCAAACAATCATAAATTTATCAAAAGAAAATTTACCACTCAGAATTTTCTTCTTTGCACAGTTTAACATGAAAAACAATTTCCTTCAAAGAAAATATTGTTACGAAAAATTCGGCGGTTGCGCCTGTATGTAAGCTTTCCGGCATAGCACTAGGGTTGCCATAAAATAGTGTATGGTAGGGTTGCCAGATTGGCAACTTTCGCCCATTTGGCGACCAAATTGGGGATATCCCATGGTCCGATCGGGAAGCTTCTAGAATAATTTCCTGTCGAGATATTTCTCGAAACGTGGGGAACTTTAAGAAAAGATATATAAACCCTTGCGTTTCTGAGAGCGGTTAGTTGCGAGTAGAGTAGTTGCGAAGAGATTGTGAAGTAGTGTGAGCGTTGTGCTTACTGTGAGTGCTAAGCTACGCGAGAGTTCTGTGAACGGAAAGCAATCGAGATAGTGCTTTGCCGTGAAGCTATCTTTACAGTATAGCTTGACAGTGAATTGGTGATTGTTCCACGGTGTTTATTGTTACATTTATAAGTTTAGTGTTGCCGTGAAGCTACCTTTACAGTTACAGCCTGAAGCTGTGTTGCTGATTGTTTCAGCGTACTTATTGTAGATTTTCGACGCTTGTAAAGGTAATTTTGGAACTGTGCTGTAAATAGTGATTCTTGTAAATAAATTGTGCTTTTTATTGTTGTGCATCGTGTTTTCATCGGATACTCTCAAATCCACGAACCCGTAAAACGCAACAATATATAAAAGGTTTACTAAAACTTTTCATTACACTGTGAAGAAAAATAGTCAATTTGTTAAATACAATGCAAATTAGTGAAAATCATTTTTCTGGCACCCTTTATGGCTCATTGGAACCTTTCTGTTGATATACACTTATTTAATATACTTAACACCAGAGAGGTATGAGAAAGTACAGATTTTTCTTTATATACATTGAGATTCTAAAGTACATGAAATCTACAGAAACTAAGATAAACTTATAAAAGCATACCTTTGAACTCTTCAAAGATGAAGTACAACAAACATAACAAAAAGTAAATGGCTCAAGAGTTACATTTACAAAAATGCAAATTTTAAACTTTTCTAAAAAAATTTGCTTCATAAAAAGGTTGAGTAATTGTAAAGTATTGTTATGTTACACTACTAAAAAAAGTATCCTGTGATAACCAAACTATCACGAATCTAAAAGGAAAATAAAACATTTACCACGCACATAAATATCGTTTAAAAACATTAACAGTCAATATGCAATTTAATTTCATTCATTATGGGAAACAAAAGACTGATGACTTAAATAACTTTAATGGAAATCAGAAGAAACATAGTCATTCATTATGTATCAGTAGACCATCGTTTCATGTCATCACGAATAAAAAAAAATTTCTCAGCAATTACACATTAGAGGGTACGTAACTTTGCAGATTAACATACATATATCATTTCCACTTAATAGATAGCATAAAATGTGCAATTTAAAACCCATCGCCAACAGTAATTTAAAAACAGCACCAGATTTTAAAATATTCTTTGAAATTATCTGCATTTTTTTAGGGTTTAAGACGTGAAATTTTTTTAAATGATACAAACAAAACGATAAACTGCTTCTATATAACCCAAAACCATTTTTTAACTATATTTTGAAAAATTAAAACTGATAAAGAACTTATATTTTGCCCCACTGTTATAACGAACAAATTTAGATTTAGAAACCAGTAATAATTTTAAAATACTTAATAATATGAAAGAAAGTAATTAATACAAATGCTATCAAACATTTTCTTCTCTACACAGGATTAATATAAGTGCAGAGAGGGTACTGATTAAATACAGAACAAAATAAATTTTAATAACTAAGTTGGATGTCTTATGGATAAATAAAACAAAAATGTTATTAATGGCATCAAAGCAATAATATAACAGGATATTTGTTTTCAGAAAATTATGTGAAGTCATTAAAATGAATGCAATTTACCACTACCTAATATCAATCCCAATTTTAACCAAGAACACCCAGTTACTTTATACTTTTATAATAACCAATATCTGACACTTGGCATTAAAGCATGTCAATAAATGTTTGCCTTCAAATGGCAAGCACAGCTTTCAATTTTTGCTTAGCTTTATTCTATTAGCTTCAATATATCCAAGTATTATTTTCTTAGTGGGTATCTAGAATTTGGGAAATACTAAAATAGAGCATTCAAGATCAAGGATTACTGCCTTATAGTAGAGAAAGTTAAAATTTCCATACAACAAAAACACAAAAAAGCACTATAGATGTTGAACGTTTTATGCTCAAGAGATTGATAATCACTTGATTTCTTGAGGGAACTGAAAGGTGATTCTTAGTCACTACTTGATTTGATGCAGTAACTCGAAGGGTGACTCTCAATCATACTCAGTTTGATGTGATAATCTGAGAGGTAACAATGTTCATTTAGGTTTGGTTTGCACAATATTGCTTCATGCGCATATTTAACAATTACATGTGTATACAACAACTGCCAATCTTTCATCTTAAATACTTTTTTTAAGATTTATTGTTATTTATATGTATTCTACGTTAGTTTTAACTAGACAATCGAGGCAAAAGGAATACTATTTTCAAAGCTAAGGAGCCCAGTATGCATGGAATACAATGAAGGCATCAATTCAAATGAAAATGAGTTCAATTTCTTCTTCATGAAGAATAAAGTTATGGCTATGTATAGACTACTTGATGATGTTTTATGTGATTGCATGAAAGCCTCAAGGGCTATCTGCCTAAGGGAAGGGATGTTTCCGTGGAGGACTTTTTACGGGAAACTGGCTTCACATACATGTTACACATGAGTAAAATTAAGAAAACACCCATGCAGCCAGACTATTTGTGGGGTTTGAACCTCAGACTGAACTACCAATGATCAGCGACTTTACCGCTGTTGGGAACTTGACAACAGGAGGAAAGCTGTGAAGAAGATAGCGATAAAGTAAGAGATGTAAGGTGAAAAATTAGAGTAATAGGCAGTGAATACGAAGGTGATTACGCAGAACAGACAGAAAATTCAGAATGGATAACATGTGCAGAATTCAAAAAATCTCAAAAGAATACCATTTGTGCCCAGCGAAAGAGTGGCAGAACCACAAGTATCTTTACACATAAAAGAACCATTAGATTTGTTTAAATTTTATGCAAAATCATTTTAAGTTAGATGTAAGAAATTCATCAAATTATTTGGGAAAATGTCTCGAGTTGCTAGTTCGCCTGAGTAGAAAAGGGTTAAGGGAAAAAATTATGAAATTGACATTAAGGAAACTTGGTCACATTTATAAGACATAAATTGTATTAAATCTTGGTGCAAGGAGTTAACGCAAGTCAAATTTTACCAAGAACCATCACACACTGAAACAGATATGAAAAGTTTATACTGCTAAATAGAAAAATAACTGAAATTTGAATCTGAAATTTATTAGACCTTCATGGGATCAAAGCCCCAGTAGTAGTGTTAACACACTAGTACCATTCATTATACTTGTACAATATTACAAAACACAAAAGCAAATGGGCATTTTTATAGCAGGTATATTTCTTGAATTTTTTTCACCAACAAAAACCTAATTTTGACAGAAGGCTTTCGTAGGTACTTCAAAAAAGAAGTAAAACATGTCTAAGTTTTTAAACTTTTGTTGATGTTACTCACGATTAATTCGACCGTGAGCTCTGTATGTTCTTCGCCTCATCTTTGGAGCTCTGTTAACCTGAATATGTTCAATAACAAGACGATCAACATCCAATCCTTTATAATCAGCATTACTCTCTGCATTCCTCAACAACTGTAGCAGAAATTCAGCACTTTTTTTGGGCCACCTGCCTTGTGTAGCACCCCACTGTTTAGCCTGCAAAAGAAAAATAATCTTATTAAAAAAATCTACTAAAAATATTACAGTAAAATGTATGGATATTAATATTTACATTTTACTTCTGAAAATTCAGTTTTTTCCACTGATCAGTTATTCATAGAAGATCATGCTGCACCCCATCAACTACATATAGTTAGTTGTCTAGAGCAGTGCTCCGCAACCGGTGTGAGTAGGATATAGGTGTGTCGCAATCAAATACATGTATTTAACATTTTGCAATTTTTTATCATGTATTTAATACACAATGACAATTTTTTCCTTAATAATGTCTACTTTAAATGTTTTTATATATTTCACTGTTGTGTGGTTGTGTGTGTGATTGTAAGTGTGTCAGCATTTGAATTTTTTCGGCACTTCCTTGATAACTCGGAACTCAAAAATATATAACTTTTTTTTAAACATAAATTTAAATGAAATATATTGGTTTCAGACCATTTTAATTAAAAATAATAGCTTTAAAACTGTTTTTTTAAAAATTTGAAATAAACCAATCAAATTGAAGAATTTTTTTAAAATTTTGATTATTATGATTGCATATAAATAAATATGTTATGGTTTTATAATTGTATATTTTTCAAATTAAAAACAAAAATTTACTGTAAATTTTGTGTATAAATCAATACATATATACATTAGCTTTTGGTGCGCCACGAAATTCCAGAAAGATTTTTTGTGCGTCGCAGGTGAGAAAAGGTTGCGGAGCACTGGTCTAGAGCTATGAAGCATAATACAACTCTCAAAATAATTATAATCTCTGACAGCAAATTACAGATAACTACAAAAATCCTAAAAAATCTGAATTGATGGCATATAACTAAGGGTGACTCTGATTGGGGTTGCATCGCTATAAAGTTTGAACACTGCTGTGATACAAGTTAGACTGATACAATGCAATTTCTTATTTCCTTTAAATTATAATTCTGTCTGTGCAAATAAGTTATAACTGTAAAATAAATTTTAAAAAATTATAGATCTCAATTCAGAAATTTTTATTTTCATTATTTTTAGATTTTAGTTCTGTTAATGATGGCTTTAAAATTTTCTTCAGAATTTTTTCCCACTGATGAGAGTAAAATATTTTTAGCTATTTCATTTAAACTTTGATACTCAAGAGGTGAGGGTTTAAATCTTGAATCTATAACAGTTCTTATTCTTAAGTCTCAAATTCAATCAAGTTTTTTTAACAGCTGTCATGGCTTCACTACCAAATACAGAAAAAGTTTAAATGGTTTTCATGGGACTTGGTGGAAAGAAGATTTGAAGGATGAAAGTTTCCGCCCATTACCAGAAAGTGCTTTGACATTTTACTTTGAGGATCCAAGGATTATGGAACTATTCATTTAGATTCAACTGTAATTCACAACAAACGTGCATTATTACTGGAATGACTTCTTAAATTACAGCTTTGAAAATTCTTAATAAAAATCATTTCCCCATCTGCCACTTAGATCTCAGACCTTCTCGTTGGTAACCAATTTTTCACACATCTAAAGAAGGAAAGGCAATATTTATTATTAAAATGGCAGAGACCTAAACATGTCACAAAAAATTAGTAATCAATCAATAAAATTTAAAGCAAGAAATATCAATAAACAATTCAATTACATTTTATACGAAATTTTTTTTTTCAAGTAGTTGTCCTCCCCACTTACAGAGATCTATCTGTTTTTGCTTAAAAAAAAGCTGCTAAAGCTCAGCAGTTATAAACATCGGCATTGTTATGGGCTAAAGAAACATGTCTTACAGACATATCTGCTCTTCCACATAGAATATATTTTCCCACATTTCAGTGGGGATGTGGATAATCAGGAAGTGCTGAAGGAGCACTATAAAGCTGCTTATTTCGAACATAATCACAGCATCAAAAAGGTAAGCTCCCCCCCCATTTTTGTTAACTTAAGCATTCCAGCAGAAAAAAAAACTCAAGCAATCATTTCACCACAACTGCATTTAATATACAAGTCAGCTTGTGTTTAATATTTGTTCTAATATAGACTCGTTTGAAAAAAAAAAAAAAAAAAAAAAAAACACCGAACCATGAAGGAAGTGGTTGTGTTTGATAAAATTGAATACGTGTATAGCTCATACACAGATAATTAAAATGATTAAAAAATCAAGGTTATAGTACCTGTTCATGGCTCACAATTACCCGAGCGTTCAAATTAACAGTTGGTCAAACCGCCCCTGGCAGCAACGCATACATGAATTTGTCAAGGCAAGGAGTGATAGAGGTTCCCAATGTCATTCTGCGACACATTCTGCCAGGCATTCATCAGTTGTCACTCCAGATCTGCGATATTTTGTGGTGTCCGAATCTGGCAGCCTACTATGTCGCAGGCATGCTCGATTGGTCAAAGGTCTGGTGACCTTGCTGGCCAAGGAAGAGTATCAACCGCACGGAGACAGTCCAGAGATATGTGGACAGTATGTGGCATGGCATTACCTTGTTGGAAAATGGTCCCAAGATAAAGTGCCATGAAGGGTAATGCAACCGGCTGCAGGATGGTACCAACATATCGTTGAGCTGTTAAAGATATACAGAGGATGACTTGCTGGCTTCATCCTCTCCAGACATGAGCATGTTGTGGAGTCAAAGGCAAACGTCTTAAACGCCTCTGTGAACGTACCCAGCCTCAGACAAGTGCCGTGAGATGGTGGACATTACCATAGAAGGTATAGACATGGCTGTAATGCGTTGAATAGTTGACAATGATACCATTAGCGCGGTTCGGGCCTGGCAAACAATCATCCTATCTTGCCTCACATTTCTGCTCCTTGGTCTTCCAGAGCCTTCATTTCATGGGCAATTTACTTGTAGCAACCACTGCTGCCAATACTTTTGCACAGCAGTGTCTGTGCGCTGCAAGTGGCGACCTATTGCTCGGTGTGTGCTAGGATCACAATTCCTGTTCATTTGCATGTTTGATCAAGATGTTTTTGCATACCAAATTTCATCACAATCGCAAAAGTCTTTCTTGGTGCATCGATGATTTTTTTGCAAAAGAGTGTATTAAAAAGAAAACTATTTTTTTTAGTAAAGATCCTAGAAATTTTAGCAGGAAATAATCAATAAAAGTTACTACCAATTGATGTGAATCACTAAAGAGATTTAAACTTGTTACCAGGAATCTAGTTATGGTTAATGCGCTAAAATAATTTAAAATCACCAAGTGTAACAAAGATAAAATATATTTTTGCTCGCACCTCAGCTAGGAGAGAAAGATATACCTAAAAAAATCAGAATCATCTTCAGCTGAACTACAATTTTTCATTATGGGTAACGTACAAATAATTACTAACAACATAAGACATTTTAAAACAGGTGCTCTAAAATCAAGCCTAGAATCAAACTATAAATGACCAGAGATGTTATTCACAACCACCAATTAGCTCAAATAAAATAAAAAAATTATAAACTTTTCTTAACTAAAGTTATAATTAAACTAAGTACAAACATTATTAGGGCAAAGTATAGAACAATTTTTAACAGTTTTAGATTAAAAACAGTTTATACTAGAAAAAAAATCAGTCACATAATATAATGGGTTTTAAAAAAATGTAGTGGTAACAGAATAGACTTGGTTTCTTTTTACTTTCTTGTAGGAAGTAAAGAGGAAGTATTGTAATAGCAAAAAAATTTTTGGTATATTTCACAGATATATCCATTTTTACCAATTCTGAACACATTTGGTTTTTTTTGGGGGGGGGCGAAGGCCTGACATCTCTATGTATGGCAGAATAAAGCATTTATGGATTGTGAAATAAGATTTAAAATGGTTTCAAAAGGGATTTTTTTCATGACATCTGCCTGTGTGTATCTCACATAACTAAAAAAATATTACTTGTAGCATACTGAAATTTTGCATACGGGACTGCTAATTTTTATTGCAATCGGCGGTACCAAATGTATATACATATACCTATCCCCTTACCCTATTTAAGTCTTTACACTGCCTTTATTTTCACAATCGTTGGCTGCAATCATCTACTTCCAATCACAATTTCAAACTTTGCAATTTTTGTTCCTCAAAACTGTTTCGGTTTGAGCAAAAAAAAACATTCGAGTAAGCTTAATTATGACTATTGGTTTAGAATTGATACTCGTGTAATTTTTTATTACATCTAAATTAAGAGTAGTAAATGAACACACCAAAACAGATTATGAGAAAATATATGGCATTTATCATGGTCGTATGGGTGATGGGAATCAGGTTTTGATTCAGAAAAAGGAGTCTAAGAATAGTTTATCACATCCAAGGGAGGCAGCAGGTGTGTAAATTACCCACTCTCAGAATGGGGAGTTAGTGACAAAAAAATTACAATACAAGGACACTTTTGAGACCCCATAATTGAAATGAGTACACTCTAAATTCTCTAACGAGGATCAATTGGATGGCCAGCAGCCGCGGGAAAACAAGCAAAAGTAATTTTCCAGAGTGGAAAATTATGAATGTATCTGCTCCGAGACCATTATCTTGGCACAAAGTGAACAAGATAAAATTATTTGCATTCGTTAGTCTAATAATTGGCTTTAAATCGAACAAAATCATTTATATGAAAAAGAATGACAGATAAGGCTCAGCTAAATTACATTCTTCAGTTTAGATCAGGTGAAGAAATTCTAAAACATCACTGCCATTATTTGTAAGAAAAAAATCATTAAATAATTCATATGCTGTTTATAATATGTGACCACAAAGACACTAAAAATTTTAAAATATTTGTAGTCAGAAAGTAATTGCATTACAGCCATTGTTTAATACTGAATTTCTTTATCATGCACTAATCTTTAGTATATACTTCTGTGGTGAGATTCAGATACATGTTTCATATGATCAATGATAGCTTTCTACATTAAAAGGAAAGAAGTACTCATAATTTAGATATAATGCTATTAACATAATAGCATTTTTCTTCCGAAAACATTTCCATTACTACAGCACATGTATCAGCCGCAGAACGCTGTTACATCAAATTAACACCACTTGCTTTTCAGGCTCACAGGTATTTAAAAAAAAAAAAGAGAGAGAGACTTAAGTCGCTCATCGTAACAGCAAGTTTAGCTGGACTTATAGAATAGTATCAATACATTAATTATTTAACAGTCCATAACACATGAACCACAATAGAATCAGAACATTAATTAAGCAACAATAAATTTCAAAACACTGCAAAAACCACTTATTTAAAATTAATTACTCATGTGTCATTTTTACAAGCTTTAAAAACATCCTTAGTACAGTACACACCCCTTAATTTGATTATTTAGATATTGTAATTTTAATTCCTCCATTTGTACATGAAAACATTACACTCACTGTGAACAACATTTCAGTCAACATGTTTAATATATTATAAATTTGACAGTTAAAGTTGAAATAGATTATAAATTTTGGCAGGTGACAAAGAAAGTGGTCAAACAAGGAATTAAAGCACTAAAATAAGCTTCGATTTTAATTAATCACTTAAAACTACGCAAAATATATAAACTTAACTCTGAAGTAGATTTTGAAGGTAAAAAAAAAAAAAAAAAAAAAAAAGAAGAAGAAAACTCTGAAGAATCTTCCCCTTTCTTTTCTTCTTGGAAGAAAAATCCATGAAAATTATTTATTAGGCTCCCTATTTTTTTGGCTTAATATTCTATTTTACATTTGCAAGTTCTCTTCCAACAAGGGATGCCTTTCAGTTACTGAAGATATTAGCATTGCTAAAATAAATGGCAGAAACATAAAATTCAGGCAAAGCACTTGAGGGCTATGTGCCTAAAGGGAGGGATGCCCTTATGGAGGACATTTAATGGTAACTGGCTCATAGGCATGCTAC
>KK120562.1:47636-65565 GCA_000611955.2 Stegodyphus mimosarum | reverse complement strand
GCGTGTCGGGAAGGTTATGTAACGGCATAAAATGTGTAAGTATTACAATATAAAATGTAAATAATTAATTTAAAGGTAACTGACAAATATTTTAATGATCGTAATGTTCGTTTTGCATATTATTTTATTATATTTTTGTGGCAACAGTTTCCATACTAATTTATGGTTTAGAATTCTATGTTTTGTTTACAATAGGTTTTCGCGGAGCGTGTCGGAAAGGTTGCAATTAATTGCAAAGACGTTTCGCAGAAACGCGCCAAATTGGCGATTTTCAAAACATCGCCAAGCAGTGGGCTAAAGCGCATTTTCACCAAAATAAGTAATGATATGCATTATTTTAGTGTGAAACTGTATAGCAAACTTATATGGATTACAAATTAATTTATTACAAGATAGTTACAATGATGATATTGCAAACTATACATTTCAGAATGTTATTCGTGTATGAGCTTTGCACGAAATGAAACTCTGTTTCTATTCCAAACCACATACATTTAAAACTACTCTCTAACCTTCACTTCATGCCAATACCATAATACATATCCAAAATGTAACGCTGATTGAACTTGAAAATAAATAATAAGATGTTCTTTTCCAGTACCAGTGCATCAATGGCACTTGATGTTGGCGTTTATTTCATAACTTAAAACTAGGCTGCAACAGTAGTGTTTACACTGAAACCAAAGCAAAATGAAAAACTAGCGAACATCCTAGCATTCAAGATTCCAGCGTATTACTACACAACATCGGCCAATCAACAGCAGCCACATTAGTTTATCGCCTATTAATCTCTGATCTATTTTGCATGAGGAAAAACCAAAAAACAGAACATTAAGTCAACACCTGAGACATCCGACACAATGTGCAAGAGCTTGATTTGCTCTTCAGTAATAATGCCGGCGTGTGAAAGCAGCAAATGTGTTAATTGAAGCTTATATATGTATATATATATACGTATGATCAGCAGCTTTTTTTTACTGAAGATATTAGTGACTTTTTTGGGAGAGGGAAGCAAGAAGCAGGGTAACGGATTGAACACCGCGTTTACAGTTCTTTAGATGAAAATTTCAGCATGAATATTGATTTTGCTTGGGAGGCCCTCAGACTGGTCACTGGAGTCCTCTAAGTGAAATTTGGAATGAATCTGCGCAGATAAAGATGGGATTTGGGAATTACATTTGTACTACCAATGGTGGAATTACAGTGTCCTTTCCACTTTTATATCTGTACTTGCTGAGTGTTCAGACATGCACAGGCCTGGAATCAGTCAGATCCTATAATATATAACTCTTTAAAGAATATCTTCCAGTTATAATTTTAATGAGTAAGCAAAGGGCAAAACTCATTTATGGCGCACTCAAAATTATCTATTTCAAGTTTAAAAATGTATTTTTCTTTCTAGATACGGTTGTACTTCATTAAAAGGACTGATTGAATAAAAAAATTTCAGATTCCGAGAACTTTTATTATGGAATTGCAATGTGTTAAATTTTGCCAAAATATCAAAATTCTAGAATTGTATAAGTCACTATGGACACACAATTCACATAAAATTTCCTATTTTCATCATTGTTCATGATTTTCTAGAGTATCTTATAACTACCTGAGCTTTCCTTCCAACTCCTCCATTGAATCGACGGAATGGAACGATTTCTTTTTTAGCAATAACATTTTTCAGAAAACGTTGTGCTCGTCGCAATGACATTTTTTTGATGGCCTGAGCAGTTTCCCTCGTATTCTGGAATAAAAAAAATTAGGTAATTCAGACTGTGATTCATATTTGCAAAATATAAAATACAGATTATATATAATTAGACGTGGATATCATTTTAGTGGCACACAGAATTTTTTTTCAGAGCGGGCATAATTAAACATCTAAATCAAAAGTGATACTACAAAATTCTTGAAATGTACAGAAAATACTTCAAAATTAACAAGAAATGAAACAGTCCTTTTATATATTTTGTGCAGTTTAATAACACGGAAACACATTGAAATGCACTGGGTTTGCAGAAAAATGCCACCTGTTTCGTAGACTGAAAACTGAAATCAAATGACTAAAGCCAAAAATATTTAATCACTGGTACTTTTTATAAACAAAATGCTGGATAACAGAGCTAAAATAGTAGTATAGTAGCTAAAATATTTAACAGTAAGTCAAAAGAAGCATATCACACACAAGGTTGGGTTTCTTTCAATACAGTGCAGAAAAGAGGAAGACACCAGAAATAAGTAATGGCATACCTCTTGAGGCTGCTAAAGGGGATAAATTTACAAACAGAAATCCAATTTTGAAAATAAATATCTTATTACTTCTGTAATACAATGCAAAGAAATTAAATAATTAATTCAAATGTGCCTTCTTTTACTTCAAAATAAATGTTAATTTTTTCTGTTACTGTTATGAACTGCAATTCAATTTCAGAATCCATCCAAACTCTCTGATCTCTTTAAACCAATATATATATATATATATATATATACACACACACACACTCATATTAGTAAAAAAGTAATTGTAAGCATACAAATAATGTTTCTTGCTGTCGATTTTTTTCATTAGGACAGAACTAGCTAATCCCGCTCAGAATACATAATATGCATAAGCTTACTTTGTGGTATTTCCTTTCTTCTTACCATGTACTTCTATGGTTAAATTGGAAGCACACCTAACTAAAGGATGGGAGGTCTGAAGTCAGTGAAGGCATCGCTGATTTCTAAACTCGAGAAAAAAATCCTAAGTGATGCCTGAACTAAAACGTGGTAGTTGATAATTCATCACCATTAGAATTTGGTTACTGCTTATGGATGAGACTGCCAAACCTGCTCAGCCATTACTTATTGTTCTTTAGATATAGGCAATATCGTAGACTAAACTACAAATACGTCCTCACTTTTTTAAACAAACTTTAACGAAAATATGAATATGAAAAATCAACACTTAACCGTAAATATTGAAGGACAGTTTATCAAACTGCTGAACTGAAACATCAAGCTCAAAAGGAGAACTAAAAAGATAATTTTAAGTTATGGTGGGCTGTCAAAGGAATAATCAAATGGAATGTGGCAAAATGATAAAGGCTCTACTAAGTACAGCTGAACAGTCTGAGAAGAATCACTTGCCAATATAACAAAGATGTAATTTTTAACCATGAACATTCAGAATTCATGTTAAGTTAATCCATCTCCAAAAAGTACTCGGACTTAACCAATTCACCATTCTGAAAATAGCAAACATTTTGTGCTATTTTTCTCCTCCACATTTGAAATTTTTGTGTCTAAAACTAGCCTCAGAGTATTTCTTTCTCCCTTTCACCAGCTGAGAAAACCTATTTAGAAGTTCTATTCAAATCAGATTGAACCATGTACCTATCATACTGAATAACGACCCCCTAACGAGGACCATAAAACACAAAGACTAGTGTATTCCTTAGAGCAGATATTTTTCCCTTTGAAATCACTTCCTATACCCAAACCTATTGCAATCTATTACAATGTACTGATTTTACAATTGTCAAGTAAAAGCTTTATTTAAAGTAAAAATAAGTGCATTAGGTAGTATTGCCTAATGTACTATTTTTACTTTTATTTATTGCCTATTTGAAATATTCTTGAATTTTATTATTTTCTTGATGCACTTTAACAAAAATAGTGATCGAATTTTTCCCATACATCTTATATATTTAATTAAGACTTAATTAATTAATGTGAAAAAATTTTTTCTTTCCCTTATATATTTAACATTCTTATTAAAAATTGAAATTTTTTAATTTATTTTTTTTTTGTAAAGCTTATTGTGCTTTTTCTACAGCAAAGAAAGTTTTTACTATGTGAAACGCTTATTTCAAATAATAAGAAAATAGTAACCTTTTTAGCAGTTCTTGTTGAATAGATTACCAGAGGAGTGCCTATTCTTTTAATTAATGGACTGAAAATTTAACAGCGTTCATAATACAGTTAAGGAGCACATTTATCATTTTTAATTTTTAAAATTATAATCATTGCAACTATCTTTATAATTCCATTAATATTCCCTTTCCTTATTCTAACTAAGTAAAAGTAAATGGCTTCAAGAATTATATCCAAGAATAGATGGTGTGTGTGTGTGTATATATATATATATATATTCAAGAATACATAGAATATACTTATTCAAAACCTAATATTAATTTCATAAGACTTTTCTTTTTTTAAAAACTTTTTAGTATCCTTAAAGATCCTCCTATTCATCATTCTGTAATTTCACATTTATAAAAACAATTCCAAACCATACAGACGTTGTCCGAAGGCTCGCAACCGGTCGCCTAAGAGTTACAAACCTCGCGGAAGATCGATATATTGCTATTGCAGCCAAGCGGAATCGCAGAGCGACCTCCACACATGTGACATCTGTGGTTACAGCGTCCATTGGTTAGGCGATATCTGCAGCTACTGTACGCCGAAGATTACATATGAGTAGAATGTACGCCCGGGTACCTCGAGTTTATGTTCCTCTATCCACCTCCTCAAGAGCGGCACGATTACAGTGGTGCCGGGAACATATCAACTGGAATGGGTCTGACTGGGACAATGTCATGTTTACTGATGAGTCAAGATTTGCTCTGGAGCCACATGACAAGCGTATAAGGATATGGCGTGAACAACAAACACAATCAGTCCCAAAACATCATACATTCCGAGGCAGAAGCATTATGGTGTGGGCAGGAATTTTATTAGGATGCCACACTGACCTGCACATCTTTAAACAGGGTTCTTTGACGGCTGTCCGGTATCGAGATGAAGTCCTCGAACCCATTGTGAGATTGTACGCGTCAGCAGTTGGCCCTACTTTTGTTTTAATGGATGATAACGGACATCCCCATAGAGCTAACATCGTCAGTGACTACCTGGAGAGTGAAGGGATTGCACGTATGGTGTGGCCAGAATATTCGTTCAGCCGTGCTGTATCTTCACATTTCCCACCTCCAGCCACTCTTATTGGAGATACTCAGATAACCAGCATTTGGCGAGGTTCTTGAAATTGCATTCGCCAACTTGGGCGATAGGCGCCAAACAGTGGGAAGAGTGTTTAGGTTGCTAGCTCATGTTAACTAAGATAGGGAAGAGGAAAGGGTTACTTTCTTTTTATATGTAAACACTTAGTGTTGGGTATCGTGACTTAGCGAATAAATCTTTGTTGTGCTGATGATCCCATGACTTTGTCAATAGACGTTTTGAATTTGCTGTTTAATTATTTTCTAAATAAATGAATTACATCTGTAATTAGAATATGATAATTTTATTTTTATACAAGAAAATGACAAAACATGCTCTTTTTCCGTACTTATGGTTCACATTATCCAAGTGTATTTATATATAATTAATTTAAAGCTTTTAATTATAGACTTGAATAAATTACACTTATAATTAGAATAAAAGGATTCTGCTATTTTTTCACAAAACGAATAAAAGTTAATTAAATTTGTATTTTCAAATCTTTGAATAAAATTTATATTTATAGATTTTTCTGATGTCTTACTCATCTTCATGTTTAATAGTAATGAATGTAATGTAAATCGAACTTCAGGTAAGTAAAACATAGAAATCTTTGCACCACTGTACTTGCAACAAACGCATAACTGAAATATATTCGGCGACAGCATACAATTGCTTCAGGGGCCGGCAGTTTGAAAGCACCATTATACACAACATTCAAATTGCACAAAAATAATATTTTATGGTTTAACCCTTCATGGAATAAACACAGATAAATTCAATTAACCATATTCTATTCTATTTGATAGGTCTTTTTTTGAAATTTAAACAATTGCATAATGTTGTGAAAAGACATAGAAGCGCTTGTTAGAAATCATGTTTCCCTGCAGTTATGCAATTCAGGATTACATTTCTTTGTTTACCTACATTAAAATTATTTTCGCACTTACACAAGAAAAAAAATAAAAATAACCTTTTATGCAAAATTATTGCATAAAAGAATCCAGAATTGTCTAATATAAACAGAACTGGATGACTGAATAGCTTGGAATACATTTCGAGGATGTAAAATATTGTGGAAATACAGGCATATTTTTTAAAACTTTCATCTTTAACTGTGTGATAAATATTGCATTTTCGTTATCATTTTTGCATTTACATAAAGAACATGTTTTCAAACAGATTACAGATTTATTACAGATAATTGTTCAAATTCAAAAACAGAATTATAAAAATTAATAATGTTGGAGTTATAATATATATCAATCTAAAATACTCAGATGGAGAAAAAGTACGTAGATTTATTTAATCACAACAACTAATCGTTTACAATTTGTTCCACGTGTACAGTTTACCTACTCAACGCAAACTCTACACTTCGCCTTATGCGATTTTCGTCCCGCAGATCTTGTTTCCCAATGTTGGCCCGAAGAGGGAATTTTTGGAAAGCGCTTTCTGATGCAAGTTCCCTTTTGGCATTAAAAAATTCCTCCCGAGGAAAAGGCGATTTTTCGCGATTCAAGATGGCGGACAAAATTGAGCCAAGTGCCGCTTATTTGAGTTTTCCCCTCTTATTGAACTGGAAACTACTCTACAAGAATGGCGATTGCTTAATTCTGCAGTGGTTGACTACCTAATTGAAAGCATGGTCACAGGATGTAATATTTGTATACAGATGAGGGGGGATCACTGTACTTTTTTTTTCATTTTATGCTGTTTCTTTTCACTTTATACATAATTCTGTTAAGTCTCCAGTATGCCATTATCTGAGAACTTACAAAATATTAATAGTGTTTTCCTTTCTGTATATAATTACTGATTTTGTTTCATGCATAAATATATATGCTACTTTCCTGACGAATATTGTGTCAATCAAAGAAGTATTTGTCTTTTTTTTTTTTTTTAAAAGTATTTTTTTTTTTTTTTTTTTTTTTTTTTTTTTGCAATTTACATCTTTGTGCTTAACTTTTGGAATTTAGTGAATATCTTCTTCGAAATATTACATCCAAAATTCCTTGCGATTACAATACTTCCTCTGCTTTGTGCAAGTGAGTAAAAGTAGTAAAACAACTTGCAAAAGAATGAGTATTCAAAATGAAATCGAAACTCTTCATTCAAACAGTAAAACTATGAAATTTCTGAAAAAAATTAACATAGAAAATTCTTTATTACATTTATCATGAGGGTGTAGGTTAGGCTGCGGAATATGACAGGGTACATGACAGTTTGCCTAGGAGGAGAGGCGATTTCATATTTTCTAACGGAAACTGGCTCGCATTAAAACACACATGCCAATAATAATACATATTTTTCGTTTAATGGGGTGCATTGCTTGTATACTTTATTGAAAGTCACAAATATTTGGGTCCTTTTCAGAATTTATGACAAAATATTTGCTGGGTACCTTAGTATTATCACAACCAGCTTGGTAAAATTCGGCAATTTTTGACAGAATAAAAAGAATGGTTTTATAAAACTACTTAGAAATAGTTTTCTGTTTCGTTGTTGCATTTATTTCGCATATCTCCCACATGTAAATATTCCAGTCTACAACAATCTTACCGGCAATTTGTAACTCTACCAAGCAAAATTTAACATTTCTTAATTTTTCACTCCAGCACTATACAAAGTCTCCTGTAGGAAATGGCAAACGACCATTCTCGAACCAAAAAAGTACATATTTTCGAAAATGTTTTGTGCAAAATATAATTATACATATAGGCAGAAACTAAAAGAAACAATATAGCAATCCAAAATTCATACATTACTGTTATTTTTAAAATTCCCGAACTTTTAATGCTCTAGCTTTCTCAATTGATGAGATTTAAAAAATAGAAAGGTATCAATTAAAAAGTAAAATAAACATTAATAGTACAAGTTTTGAAAAATGAGACGTAACTTCGAAAATTTCAGTTCAACAATGTTATTCTTAATTGGTGCAACATAGTCACAATGAAACTTAAAGCAAGTAATATTTCCATCTGCGTAGGTAAAGTGATAAAACAAAACGCATACATTAGGTATAACGGGTTTTCTTCCGCAAAGCACCCGGTAAATGTAAAACCCGCCAACATTGGCGATAATAGTTCAAACCTGGTAACCCACATTTATACAATTCATAGTTCACAGAATAATAAACAAATCATATTCTCAGGGAATCGTTAGAAATTGAAAACATATCATTTAAAACTTTCAAATCCATTTTTCGTTAATAGAAAGGAGAAGCTGTTGTGGATCTCATAACATGCATTGAGGGTATCCATTCGATGAAAGTAATCCATTTTTTACCTTACTGAAACAACCCCGGTGAGACGATAAGTGTGACTAAATAACCCATCAATCACCCCTTTTCATTTTCGACTCATTCTGGGAGGAGGCTGGAAAAAGACAATGCAAAGCATGTGTCTCGGGGATCCAAATTTTATCCCGATGAGAGTCTGCCATTACTAACGGATGACGATGCATTTCTTCTGAACATCTCTCAAGGCAAACAGTGAACTGGTTATTATTAGATGTATTGGCAAATCCATGATATTCCAACACTGTACATAGAGGATATCACCTCAATTGATAATTACTCTGGTATCATATCTATTACCTTCTTCAACAAAGCATCTGAAAAAGCATTTCCAGGCTACTTTATTGGTTGGAAAATCGGTTCTTTGGGAGAAAACCTACAAGGGAACATAGCCATCTCTGCAAAATGTCCTAGGAATCCTCCAATTGTAGAAGGTCCATTTCTTTGAAACGTTTCTCCCAATACGATAAGCCTATCCACGAATACCTTCTCTCTCCAAATTTTCAATGATGTAGGAGATGTAAAATCAGCATTTAACACATATTTTATTCTAAAAGAGATTTACTGGTACTGCAAAACAGATGGCCATTCATAATGCTAGTAATTACACAAATTCATAATTACTTTGTGCTTATCTCAAATTTGGATATGAACTTTATTACGTGTTCCTCGACTGCTAGTACTAGTGCACTCAGTTCTAATTATGAACAAGAAATTGTGGATTGGGATTCTGCAAGTGACTTAAAGAACATTATGATTGATCATTTCATAGTCAACTTTAGGCATGAGAGACCAGTTAAGATTCTGTTGAGAGGCTTGCCCTCTAATATGGAGGTCTCTGAGATTAAAGATGAGCTAGTTTAATTTAGGCCGACTAAAATCAATATTCAGGCTATCTAATGATCTTATTTAAGTTCAAGTGTTTAAAAATGAAGCTTTTGATCAGATTTATAAATTTACTGAACTGTGTTACTTCTCTATCACGGTGGATAAATATGTGGTAAAAGTTTACAATTGGGTGCCCTTGTTTTTTGGTGCTTCTTTTTGACACCAAGATTGGCGGCAGGAAGGCACAATTTCAAGATGGCCGCTACACAAAACCAAAATAAGAAGTCAATGAATTTCAGACTCCGTGTCCATGTACACATCGACCTATTTTCACTTTAAAAAAATCAGAATTCGACAAACTAGTCATTGCACATTGTCTTGACTTTGTCCATGTGCACATCGATTTATTTTCACTTAAAAAAATCAAAAAGCTAAAACCAAGTTAAAACCCTCATGGTAAGCAGAAATGGGCTTTCATCGCCAAAACTGAACAAAAGTTTTCGCCAATCGAAAGGGCACCCAATTTTACACTAGAGCCAAATATGAATCTAAATATCACGTTCCACAGTAATTTAACTGCCAGAAATGGCACTATAACTCAGAAAACTGAATGTTTCCCCACTATGCATGAAGTGTGCTGTTCATCATAAAACACAGGACTGTTTGTTTCTCGCTCATGTCTCCTAAATTTCTTGCTTGGATGTACCCAAGCTCTGTAACTGTGGAAAAGAACGTAACCGAGACTCGAATGGGAGCTGTGAAAAGTTTCCTACTCTAAAGTGGCTTAAAAAGTCTTCTAATATTCACAATGGAGTCAGCCATGACAGGTCTTAAAATTAGGTGGTGAAAAGCAAAATGTAAATTCCTCATTGGTAAGGCTGCTATGGTAATAATCCTACAAATTTGACAAATGACACTTTTTTTAATATGCCAAATGGCTGCAATTTTTCAGAATTATTGGAGTTGATGAAAATATCTGAATTTAAAAAAAAGCATTTGGTCCACAGGATCATACAAATTTTGAAAAGTGCCTACAATGCAAGCTGCAAGTGATTAAGGCACTACATCGAACATTCTCTAGTTACGGAGGAAATAAATGCACTGAATAAACAAAATTATTATGTCACAGTAATTGTATGTAATAGCTTTATCTCTTCAGAAATTATGTAATATACTGTATGTAATTGTTAAATTCTTGGCACAATATCGTTTTTCTGTTCTTGACTGCTAGGTAATTTCACACATCTAAATAATCACTTCCTCTTAGCTACAGTTAATTCTTCACCTTGCTCAGTTTTTTAGCCCGATTTGAGTGGTGACACTAGTATGTAGCTTCAAAGCAGTTTGTTGTCAACTTTTCATTTTTCTACTCTGTTCTTGACTGACCTAACTCTGAAATCCTACAATTGCTTTTCATTACAACTTCATTAACTTAATGTTCTGTTTGGGCACACTACCAGATTGAAAATCAACATTGATAGCCCAGGATAGCCCTGGGCCCAAATCTACACATGCATCATTCCTCCTCTACTGTTTCCGACTCCTCCCATCTTGATTTCGGGAAGAGTTATTTTTTATTTATGTTTTTTTGTTCTGGTTAAGTGTTTTTTTTCAAATCTTCTCAGTGTTCAAATACAACAAAGCCTATTTTCGGAATGTTTTTTATACATGAAAACCAAAACTAACAACTGTATGAAAATACAAAATGTTATAATTCAGAAGTTGAAAGTATTTATAATTATACAGTAGCATCATACAGTCACTTACCTTGAAATGGACTCTAAGGTTAGAACCTCGAGCTTTGCACGCTAGGGAAGAAATAAAATCAAATCATTAGTAAAGATTTCTTATAAATCTGGATCAAATGAAAACACTAGTGCAGAATTTCAAAGCAGTCATATCACAGAAAAAAATACATGTTCTGGAAAAAAAAAAATCTATGGTATTATTATAAATGAATTTTTTCAAAATTCCTGATTTTTCTAAAAATTTTTCAAACTCCTCATTTCAACAATTTCTAAATTAGGTATCAGCCTGGAAATATCCCTATAATTATTAAACAAATGGAAATTATCCTTGGGAAACTAAGCTGTCTTGTTTATGTAATAAACTTGAATATGAAAATTTTGCATAGAAAAGGTTTAATTACTGATTAACGTATAAAAAAACTGAATACTTTATCATTTAAAGCTATTGGCTCTTTTATATTAATGGCAAAATAAATGTAATGTTATCACCATTTTAAAAAAATTTGACTAACACGTATTACGGTACATAAACCAATAACTAGTAAAACAATAAATTTTAAAATTCGTTGCTTTCAGCACAGAACCAAGAAAGCAGGTTTCCATAACCAACATCCTTTAAAAATGCTGCAAAAATTCCTTTATGAACTTTTCAGCTAGAGATAAAAAATTTTATTGCGTCACAATTTGGTAAATATTTTACTGATTAAAATGAAAGATACTTAAAAACCTAAGGTATTATACTTCGAAAATGGAGGAAACTCAATGTATATACTTACATTTAGTAGCATTATCTGGTTCCATAGAATACCGAGCCATGATGAACTGTAAGAACAAAATAAATTTTAGGGTGAGGGTGCATAGTTAGTAAGGGTTAAGATTTAAAAAGCTAACAATTAACTGCTTATTTTTATGAAAAACATAAAATCAGACAGTAAATCTTACACTTTTTTTAACACGGTAGCACAAGTAGTCTATAAAAAAAAAAACAATAATCTAAACACTATGCTTTACTTCACTTTTTGGTGTCCAAAATCTAATCAGTTTTTTATATGAAATGCAAATTAGTAAACGAAATTAACTTATAAAAGAAATTCTTATTTTAATTACTTATATATTAAATTTTAAAAATGATTATGAATTCTTAATAAATATAATCTATAAATACAAGTTGATTAATTAAGATTTCATTCTCACCTTTACAAATATGACTCGGTTTCACACAATTTGCACGATGAAGCGTTGCCACAATTAGAAATAACAAATTATTGCACAACACATTACGTTGCCATTCACCTTAAGAGAAATAATTTTATTAAAATTATATTAGCTATAAATTAGTAAAAATAAATTAATTAATGATACTATCTTTTAATTAAATATCGTTTCAGGTGGTATTCAATCACGATATTCTGCGTGATGGAATAAGAACATTAATATTACCTTGCTGTTGTCACAATGCTGTTGGTAACCGCATATTTGTTTATTTACATTCTTGCGACGTAAATTTCTTGCAATCATAATTTACATTTAAATTTGAAATAATTAACGGTTTGCGATGTTTTTATTTACTTATTTTATCATATTTTATTCTTTTTGTTGGAATTCGGGAACCTTTGCTTTAAAAAAAAATGTACTTCTGATTGTCGGTGAGTCAGTATGTTTATTATATGTTGTATACATTTAATGCAAGTTATGATCATGTTAATTTTTTCTATGTCAGCAAATAACTAAATTTGAGTTAATTTGGCATGAGTAAATATGTTTATGTTATGTTATGAATTGATGGCTTAGTAAAACTGTCTGCTGGCCATCCGAAATGGAATACTGTGAAGAGTTACAGATATCAAAGGCATATTTACTGAGCAAATAGTATTGGGCACAACAGTGTCTTGGTTAAAATTTAAGCCGTGGTTGTTTCTCGGAACACGAAGGAATCAGAGTTTTATGTAGTAGCCATGCCTGGTACTAACTGCGGGGGCATGCCTCACTATTAATGGAAAGAAGTTGTGGATGCGTAGCACTCTAAATTCTTTCATATTCGCAGCTAATGTATGCAGAGTCACTTATTTGCTAATCATCAACCGGATGTGTGCAAGGAGAATTAGCAGACCAGAGCAGCAATGTAATGTGGTTGGCAAGAATTATTGGAACGTTGCATGCTTCGTGTAAGGGCAACTTGTCCTTTTAAAACGTGGTAGCAAGCAATACTAGAAGGTTAACGGTTTCAGTATTTCAGGAACATATCGCTGTCTCTTAAATGTACAGGCAATGTATATACGGCAAGTGTCGGAGTAAAATCCGTTTCTATCCCAACAACAATTTTCATTACAGATCTGTGTGGTGATGCATGTTGTCTGTTTTGGTGATGCTGTCAGAAACGTGGCACTGTAGGCAAAATCGAGATTCGTCTGGAAAGACAATATTGCGACTTTCATTTATCTATGTTCTACATTCAATGCATGTATGCCTGTGGTGTAGAGTTGGAAGTAATCACAGCAGTAGATGTCTTGTAAAGATTCTGTTCCTCAGTAGATAGTACATGACATCCTGACACAGATTCTAGCTGATCCTTCTTGAACTTATTGTGAAGTTTGTTATTGCTCTATTCTGCATTTGAAGGGCAAAGTTGATTTAAAAGAAGGTGGCATTTGTCCTACAGAATATAACTATGCTACTTATGAGTTATTAGTATAATATGACTGAAAATTTAAATTCATGTTACATAGTCCAAGACTACATACAAGATAGTCTACTAAACCTGCTTCAAATAATTAACAGCACTTATTTTATGTTAGCTATCAAAATGGCTAGAGCCGGAATTATTTTGCCATAGCTAGCAATAGTATGTAATTGCAGTGCAAGGCTAAAGATTTAAATCTAAAGCATTCTAACCCTCTGCTTAAATATTTAATTTGCATTCAGGTGAGGACTTCAGATCATCACAATTAGTTAATTAGTGTAAATTTCTACATATTCATCTGTCTTGTACAAACTAATTCTATATTTGCATCACTATGACCTTTTTTGATTCTTATCTGTCAAACTCAGAAACTTGCTCAAATAACTTGCCCCTTTTTCAACAAGGCATACTGAAGCTTCCCTCATAAAGAAAATTGCAGAAGAATATGTAATTTGAATACTTCAAAAGAGCCTACTTTTTCCATTTTATTTAGGGTTTCCAGGTTTCTTCTAAAAGTGTTACTGGCTCAACAACATACTGCTAGTTATTTTTAGTCCTATCCAGGTCTATTCATGGACCTGATGTCAAACCTATTATATGATTCCTTTATGGTTTTGCATTTTGGGTGGCAAGCAGTTT
Organism: Stegodyphus mimosarum; assembly: GCA_000611955.2. Taxonomy (NCBI): domain Eukaryota; kingdom Metazoa; phylum Arthropoda; class Arachnida; order Araneae; family Eresidae; genus Stegodyphus; species Stegodyphus mimosarum. The sequence goes on along the minus strand of KK120562.1, from coordinate 51,398 downwards.
GGCCCTCTTTATTCCATTGTTTGTTAACACAAAATATTTTAAAACTGTTTTACTGTTTTTTTAATAAGATGGCATTTCTTACATTGCATATATTTTTATTAAAAATTTAGTGGATGATGGTGGCTTCGAGACGCAAGTGTATGGGAATCCAGTTTGTAAAACTCCTAATTTAGATAAATTAGCTTCTAAAAGTATAATATTCCGTAATGCCTTTACATCTGTAAGTAGTTGTTCACCTAGTCGTTCATCTATTTTAACGGGTTTGCCTCAGCATCAAAACGGAATGTACGGCTTACATCAGTCAGAACACCATTTCAATTCCTTTGATGAAGTGAGAAGTTTGTCTGCTTTATTAAAAGAAAGAAATATACGTACAGGTAAAAATGTAATTATTTTATCAGCCTTTTTGTCTGTTTTATTTGTTTTACCTGGTATGAGATTTCATAGTAATTTGAAGTATTTTATGTGCCATTATTAATTTAAACTATTCTGGAATATTATTAATATATAAATCTTTTCTTTATAATATTGTGTGCTAAGATTCAGTCATTGTATGTAAATTTGTTATTACTATAAGATATTGTTTTCAAATAAAAATTAGTAAAGTACTACTGAACTGTACTTTCTTCTAGGCTTTATGATATAATTTTTATTTTACTGTTTTCTAAAAATGAATCTCAAAAGGCAACTAATCGGTCATTTAATTGTGCTGTTAAAAATGTTTTCACATATTGGATTTTTTCAAAATTTTTTTGCTTGATGATATTGTGTTTTCTTCATAAAAGCAGGAACCTATATCACTTTTAATGCTTTAAGATTATTTTTTAATATATTAAATTGATGCTCATTCTATTCTCTTTATTTGGAGAAACTGTATGTATAAAGTAATTAGTTGTGTATTGTTAAAAGAGGAATTTGCAGGATCAAATACAAATGTATCAACTGTAATGATTTCATATTATGAGAAGATTAAATAGAATACTTTGAAATAGTTTTGAAAGAAAATTATGTTAATCTAGAAGCTAAATTAAGTTGGTAGAATGGAGTTTGCATAATTAAAACAGATTTGTACTTAATATTTGTACATTTGAACATTAAATATGTAGATTATTTTGTTGAACAGTAAAATCACTGAACAGGATAAATTGACCCCATTTCATATCCTGGTAAATGAGGTGGCAGCGTGAAAGTGTCCATGGTTTTTTTCCCATGTGCAAAATAAATATGAACAAGTTTTCCTCAGAAAATTCTCCACAAAGACATCACTTCCCTTACGCAGTCATGTGCTTTCTCATAACCCAAATAATTAGTGGTAAGGTATGAAATTTTAAACAATTTTAACAACTTATAAAAATATAAAATGCTTTAGCATATAAAAGCAAAATATCAAATTCTAATAAAATGCTTTACTTTTTGCAGAAGTACAAATGATGTACATAAACAAGATAATATTTTTAAATAAAAATTTCTAAAATTTATGAAAGTAAAAATTAAAATGTAACAACAAGTGTTGTTAATTATGTAGTGCTAGTTATTCCAGAAGCTGCCACACATTTTTTTATTATTATTATTCTTTTTACAGCAGTTGATCTAGAAAGTTTTAAGGCTGTATGGTTTAGGATTAAATTCTTGTTAAAGGTTTTCCATTTAAGGAGATTGTCATTAAAACTTGAATATATGGTATAGCTAGAGAAGAGTTCTTGTTATAGAAATATTATTCATCAAGCTTAAAAATTCAGTGAATAAGGTTAGAGAAAGAAAAAGTATGTTTAAATCAAATCATTTAAATCAGTCAGTTTAAAGTAAAATAATCATGAAGCACAAGACATGTTTTTCTTTGGATAAATAAACTGGCAAATAAAAGGAACAAGGGGACAATCAGAGACCATTTTATCCAAGGGTCTCTGTGAGCCACATAAGCTCACCACTGTAAATAATTCAACCAATCCAATATAAATAAACAGAGACCCCCAACCTATTTACATACTCAGTAATTTGGTCATTAAAATTTCTGCTTTTTTTTTAAGCCTATGCTGAATATTTACCATAATGTAAGTGAGAGAATTTTATTTTTTTTTTTAATTTTACAATATTGCATTTCAATAAAGATTATACCATCAAAAATAAAATCTGTTCATTTCCATAAGCAAAATACAAAATTACCTGGCAAAGAATAAAATTGCTCGTAACCTACAGATGATGTGGTCATTAGGTGGGAAAATGTCATGTTGTGTATATTTGTAATATTTGAATAAAAAGAAAATTAGCACAAAAACAGGGTTAAATTCCAAATGTAAATACGTAACGTATTCGGAAACTAAGTACCGTTTCATTCTAGCGACGTCGCAGCTCTGTGGTAGGTGTCCCGCGCATGCGCACTAGTCTTTCTTGTTCACTGACTTTCAATTGTCGCCATTTTGGTTGCTCTATGTTGTGTTTTCAGTTTGCTGTGCACATTCAAAATGTGTAAGACAATTAGTTCTCCCGCTGACTGTGAGATTCGTGCCGTGATTAAATTTTTGAGCATGAGGAATGTTAAACCGGCCGAAATTTATCGTCAAGTGACAGAAGTTTACGGTGAATACGCGATAAGTGATGGAATGGTAAAAAAGTGCAAGGTTTAATGCAGGTCAAACAAATGTCCATGCCGAGGCTCGGAGTGGTCGGCCTTCTGTTGTCACCGATGATTTGAAAAAGAAAGTTGATGAAGCAATTCATGAGAACAGATGCTTCACAATGACAACTCTTTCAGAGGCAGTTCCACAAATTTCACGTACTGTTTTGTTCGAAATTGTGTCTGACCGCTTGAATTATCGCAAACTGTGTTCCTGATGGGTTCCAAAAATGCTCACTGATGTTCACAAAACAAAGCGACTTGGTAGTGCCCTGACATTTCTCACGCAGTACAGCGATGAGGGAGAAAACGTTTTAAACAAATTGTGATTCATTTCACACCAGAATCGAAACAACAATCGATGGAGTGGAGACACACTCGTTCTCCGAAAAAACAATAGTTCAAAGTGACAATGTCATCACAAAAAATCATGTGCACTGTCTTCTGGGATAGGAAAGGCAGTTAGCTTACTGAATTTCTTCCCAGAGGTGAAACCATTAATGCGGCACGATATTGTGAGACTTTAACAAAACTAAGGCGTGCCATTCAAAACAAACGAAGAGGAATGCTCAGTAAAGGAATTGTGTTGCTCCATGACAATGTTCGGCCCCATACTGCTGGTGTCACTCAATCGTTAATTCGACAGTTTCATTGGGAACAGTTCAATCACCCACCGTACAGCCCGGACTTGGCGCCGTCCGACTATCACTTGTTCCTGTACTTGAAGCGCGAGCTTGGTGGCAAGCGCTTTGGATCTGATGATGACACGAAAAATGCTGTGGGGTCGTGGTTATCGAAACTGGCGTGAAGTTTCTTTGACGATGGTATACAAAAACTGGCCACCTGCTATGACAAGTGTTTGATCATTGGCAGAAACTATGTTGAAAAATAGTTTAAGACATGTATTTTCATGTAAAAATAAAATTGAATTCGAAAAAATTGTTTTACTATTTTTTTTTTCAAAACGGTACTTAGTTTCCGAATACGCCTCGTATATGTAGATATACTTATACATATGTCATAATAAATATTTTGAGGGAGAGGCTTGATTATGGAGTTTGGTATGTAGAGACGTAGATGAACAACAGTCATCACTAGTTTAACACTATCTTTCATTATCAACATACATTTTTTAATATAAAATATAT
>KK120562.1:14747-39955 GCA_000611955.2 Stegodyphus mimosarum | reverse complement strand
AGTAATGAAGGTTGGCAGGCAAGCTTTAGTTTCAAGACAACAAGCAGAAAGTTCACTTCATGTATTATAAATTCAAAAGATTATTTCTTCGCATGTTTTCAATCATCTTTAAAACATTTACTCATGTAGGTAGTAAATGTGACAAAAATAGTACTGCTTAAGCTATGAAGAAATGATCTTGCTATTCACAGTAAGGTGGATGATCTTGCACTATTTTTGGCAAGATAGTGTTGATGGTTCAGGTAATGTCCTACCACTTCATCAGTATATAGATAAAAATCTTCAAAATATATATTTTATGCATTGATTGAGTTATCTTATGCAATGATATTTTATCCCCATTTTCTAATCCTAGTTCAGAATTTATTTGATTGTTAAGTCCAGTTTCCTGGAAATCGTAGCCCACCAACAGCTAAGTGTTAAAGTCATTGAACACTGGTAGTTTGGTCTGGGTTTGAAGCACTGACGAGAATATAAAAATTGCAGTGAGAGCCTTAAACAATGTTTCAAAAGATGAATGCAGTGAATATTCTTATAGGGATTGAATATTGGATACTAAGAAATAAGTTCTTCAGCATTCAGTTTTGTAAAGTACGAGTCTCAAAACTTTACCATATATGTGCATGGTTTGCATTACTAAAACTGGGTTGGGGAGAACTGAAAATAATATGTGTGCTTGAAATTGAAGTAGTTTCATTTTTCTCTTACCATGTGATTGGCCTGAGATAATGTCTTATTCTGAAAATTTCTCATTTGTATTTTGAAAACAGAGAAAAAGGTCATCTTTTTCTTCTGAATTCTTGAGTGGGGGGAAGGCGAAAGTAATTCACTTATTGCTTTTAAATACATTTTGTAATTTACTAAAACTTCAAAAACAGGACATGTGTAACTTGACACATAGATTTAATATATATCCAAAATTTGATTTTTTGTATGTTTCTATAATGTAAAATCATGTTTGTATAATGTAAATGTGTATAATGTCATCTAATATTTTAATTTTAATCCAGTCGATATTTTATTTTTTCGACTGTCATAACCAAAAATATTACACTCACGTTTGTGAAAATTGCAACACCATGAAGGACTTACGCCAGTGAGCTGAAATTTTCAGGAAATGCAAAGTAGTGCATGATATGCAAATGATTAGAATTGCAAATCCGTAGCGCATGCGTATGCTGAGCAGCGCCCTCTGAACGGCTGATGGATCCGAATAAATAGACGGCTGTAGCGAGGCGTGTATGGTTATCGGTGGTTATCTGCTAGTGGTAAACGTTAACTCAATCTGTACTTATGCCTCGTCGACGAAAGAGAGCGAGATTTGAACAACTTACAGAGTTTGAACGAGGGAGAATCATCGGCCTTCGTGAAGCTGGATTGTCGTATCGTGCAGTAGCCTCTCGTGTGCAGCGTAACAGCAGCACAGTGATGCGCGTTTGGAAGCAGTGGACGGACGAGTGTCGGACAACTCGGAAATCCGGGAGTGGACCCCGAAATGTGACGTCAGCTCGCGATGATAGACACCTGGTCCGCATGGCGCGGACGGACCGTACAGCTTCCTCTAGACAATTGGCAGCACTGTGGTCAATAGCTACAGGTGTTTCATTGTGTGCTTCATCAATTCGTAGACGTCTGCTGCAGTGTGGACTGCGCGCACGGACTCCTTTATACAGGATCCCCCTAACGCACGACCATCGCCGCCTGCGGCTACAATGGGCCAATCAGCATAGAGACTGGCGTGCTGATTGGCAGCATGTCGTGTTTTCTGACGAATCCCGCTTTAATTTGTGGTACCATGATGGCCGCATTCGTGTCAGACGCTATGCCGGTGAACGCCACCTTCCGGAGTGCATTATCGAACGCCACAGTGGACGAACACCCGGAGTTATGGTCTGGGGCGCCATAGCATATCATAGACGATCTCAATTGCTACGAATTGTGGGCAATCTGAACAGCAACCGGTATATCCGTGAAGTTCTACAGCCCGAAGCTGTTCCCTTCCTTCAAAGCTTGCCAGGCGCTGTATTTCAACAGGACAATGCCCGCCCTCATACTGCTCGGATTGTTAAATCCTTCTTTGCAGCGCAGCAGGTACAGCTTCTTCCTTGGCCTGCGTGTTCCCCGGATATGTCGCCAATTGAACATGTGTGGGATGTCATTGGTCGGCGTCTTGCTCGTGATCCTCGTCCTGTTGCGTCTGCAGACGAACTTTGGGTACGCGTACAAACGATATGGAATGCTCTTCCTCAGTCAGACATTCAAACTTTGTTTGACTCCATGCCACGTCGTGTAGCAGCACTTATTGCGGCGCGTGGTGGCCACACAAAATACTGATTCTGATCTCTTGTTCTTGTTTGTTTGCTTTGAACATTTAATCATTTATTTGTACCACTACCACTCAACTGTGTATTAAATTGCATTCAATTATGACGATTCCTTCTTGGTGTTGCAATTTTCACAAACGTGAGTGTACATGTAAGTATTTTTATAAATAATAAAGTTGTTAGTGCATGGTTTTGAAATTTATTTTTATTCTTTCAAAAATTATACTGTGGTGTAGTGGCCAAAACCACTACACAAACCCTGGTTGTAAATAAAGGGTTGAAATGAACTTCTAACTCAAGTTCTAAAAATAACATGAATTTTAATAAAATTTTAAAAAATTAACAGTTGTGGGACTTGGATGTATTCAATCACATAATTTCAGAAATTTGTTAAACAGGAATGTGCATGGTCAACAGCATACATGAGGAGTGATAGCTGTAGTGGGCCAAAATGCCCGTAGCTCCAGCAGAAAGGTCCTAGCTTTTCTCAGAAAACCACCTCTTTCCTTTCTTGCTGCCAAAGCTAATTAACAGTATTACCTCTGTTTTGGGGGATGTCTCTCCTGGTCCATAAGAAAGGTGTCCACATTCTGACATCGGTGAAACATTTCTTTAAATAAAGAACATGTGGAACTTCTCGAACCTTTGGAGTGACCTTTTAGGAAGAAACCAGAATTATTAACAAAGGGACCTCGTTGTAGTAGGATTTCTCCTCTTGTGTGCAAGGTACCATTACATTCGGAAATCAGTCCCCATGGACCACCAGAGAAAGAACAACTATGTAACCTTGTTACAATACATACTACTCTAAGGCATCCATTGCATAAAATTAATTTTTCATTTAACTGCCAGGTGGATGGAAATTTTTATAATAAAAAATGATGTGTTTGATAATAGATATGATGTGTCTAATGGCATGATAGGTACAGTAACTGGCAAATTTTGTATTTTCTTCAGTAAGTGGTGTAATGTGTACTTATTTTAATAATTAAATATAAAAGTGATATTCAAGCAAATGATGATAATTCATAGATTTTTAGTCCAAAGGGATGTAGTCCCGAAGGACTATTACTTTCGTTTGGGCGTTTTGCGTCGTTTCATAAAAATGTCCGATTCACTTTTCAATTTAGTGCTTATGTTTCTGGGTTGGTTATTAGAATTTTTGGAATTGTACTGTGTTGGTTATTGGGTCTGTACTAGATGAATTAATGGAATTGTATTGGGTTCACTATTGGAATTATATTGGGTTGGTTTTTGTGTTCGTATTGGGTTTAGTTTAATGTTTGTTTTGTTCAGCAAGTTATCATATTATTAAGCAAGATCCCTTTGGGCGTAATCTAAAATCTGAATCCTTTTTTTTTTTTTTTTTTTTTTTTTTTTTTTTTTTTTATGAATTGTATTATGTTAAGGTTTATATATTTGTGTAAAAACTCATTGTTATCTGTATCTGATATAGTAGAAGTTATCCATATGAAAATTAATGGAACTACTCTTATATCAGTCCCTGGTTGGCGACAAATTTCTCGCCAAAAATGTTTGGCGAGAAACTCCACGACACGCCATTACTGTCTAAATTTTTTGTTTACATTTCGGACTTGCCTAAAATGTCTGCAAAAACGCAGTTTTCACATGTGCAAAAACCACGTTTTTACACACAATTTACGCTATAAGTCCGAAATAAAAACAAAAAATTTACATAGCAAAAGTGTGAAGTTTCTTACCAAAAATGTTTGACGAGAAACCATGTACACAGCGATCTGTTTTAACTTTAAAAAACATCAGAGAATTACAGAATTCGTGGCACCGCGCAGAATTCGTGCCACTGCACTGAAATAATCACATAGCTCTGACCTCGCTAAAATAAACTAAAATAACAATACATTTCCACAAAAATATACTTCTACCAGCACACCAGTGAACAAATCATTCATTATTAATAACATAATTCCCTTAAAAACCATGTACACAGCGATCTGTTTTAGCTTTAAAAAACATCAGAGAATTGCAGAATTCATGGCACCGCGCAGAATTTGTGGCACTAAGCAGAAATCATGACATTCTGCAAACCTCGCTAAAATAATAACAATAAATTTTAAAAAATATATACTGTAAGCATAAACACAAACTGTGAAGAAATAATTCATTAATAACACAATCATCTTAAATACAATATTCATTAAATACATTACGAAATGCATTAACATTCCCTGAAATACACGAGAAAAAACATAGCTTCACTTACCATTCAAAATTCTTTCGAACTTATGACACGTCATGCTCGGCTTCAAAAACCCTCACCAAAAATGTTTGATGAGAAACCATTTAGAAAGCAACTGGCTTTAACTTTAAAAAAAAACTCACAGAATTGCAAAATCCTAGGCCTTAACGCAACCTATGCTTTCCCCAAATATCGAAACTCCAAACGCAAAACAAAATCACGGCACCCACTCAACTTTTAACGTCAAAAAGGTTGCTATACCAAAAAACTCCCGCCAAAAACCAGCACAGAACACATATCGCCACATTTGGTGACCACATATATCCGGGGAGCAACCGGGGACTTATATCAGAGTAGAGCCAAATTAATGTATGATCTCCATTTTAATTTTTCAGTTCTAAAACATTATCTCCCCTCTCTTGTACACAGAGTTATCTTAGAGAATCAATACTATCTTAGATGTGAAATATGGAATTTAGTATTTAGCTTGTTGAAGACTCTAAATATGTGAAATAGTAATCTTTGTAAACTATCTAGTATGTTAATACTTGGTATATAATGTGAGCATATATCTGATGAAATCAAATTTAAAATTGTGTGAAAATTTTATGTGTCTAATGGCATGATTAACCAATTGCAACTGTTCAGGGATTTAGTCAAGTGTTTAACGATTATTTGAGAAAGAAATGTGAATCTTAGTTGTTGATTGGGAATATTTCGGAAAATTTCGACAGCACTAGAAATTGGCTTTATGGTAATCAACAACTTGAAAGCTATAATTCCAGAAGCTTCCATTTAAAATTTAAAGACAGTTCTGAAAAATAGACACTGAATATGAATGTATATTGATTAAGATGCAAATATTAATGATTCACAGGAATCAGACTCCTACAATAATTGAAAAGAGGGTCATGAATAATATAGACACCGATAAAAAGCTACAACTGTTATCAGTAATTAAATTCTATTTAAATAAAAACATTTTCTAGCTATATTTAACTGTATTATTTTAAGTAAGTAGTTTTCTTGTAATCACAGTTCATTATTTCGTAGTACTAAACTAAAAGGATAAGTTTTTTACCAGTAGCATCATGAGAGTATATTTTGTTTAAAATGAATAAATTTAATATGCGTAATTAAATATCCTGAAAATCTTTGAATTAAAATTTTATTTTTAAGTGACTTCAAATATATAAACATTTTATAATAATTTGTTTCTCACTAAAAAATTTTAATATTTTTTATCTAAGTTTTTTCTGTGCTAAGAGTGTTTCTCCTTATGTTGTAACAACATCCTTCTTCTGGCAGAATATGAACTTTAAAAATTTTTAAAGATATCTTGCAGCTGAGCAGCATTCATTGGATTTTCTGCTCCAATATTCCTACAGATATTTGGTTGGCTTGATGCTTCAAGAATTTAGTGGCATAGCAATGCAAGGAACTCTCTGTAATGAAATTCCTTTTGTACCATGAATCATTTTGTCACAATTAATTTTTCATCATGGCAAATCATTCTGTTGAAGGAGATTGTACCAGGTATAAGTTATTTTCACCATAAAAGGCTATGCCTACTTTTGAGAAATACTTAGATAGCAAAAGGATTACACATGACTGATGGAATCTAAACTTTCCAAAATATTTTACTAGGGCTTTACTAAAGCTATAGATCTCCCACACTTTTTAGTTTTTTACACAGTAGTACATTCAGATCTTAGCATTTTCACGGGTAAATTATGTTTAAGTATGTAGTTGTCCTTAATGTACAACTGAAAAGAAGATTCTCTGGAGCAATTTTCTTGCATCATTTAAAGTCTGGTTTGGATGTTGTCTTGTCCACTGCAGGTGCATTGTCAATGAATCAAAGTTATTCTGAAAATGTAGTATAAGATGGCATAATCATGATTTGATATACTTTGTTACAGGTGAGTTGGTTACATTAGCTAGTCAAAATCAAGTTACACAGTCCAGTGGTTAAATACAAAATATCTAGAGCTTTGTAATGGCTTTCAGTAGTACTGTTGTTAAAGTGCCTTTCTCGAAAAGAAGGTCTGGGCTTAGTCTGCACATTAGCCCGTTTATGCCTATTGTTCCATTTTTGGAACACCCCTCACATAAAAGTTATTTTTAGCCTACGTGTTCAAGGTCGCACATGTGGTTAGATTTATGACCTCAGCCAGTTTGTAAGGGCATATGGTTTTGCTTAGAACACAGAGTTTGTCACTCCAGCAGATATTTGGCTGCTGTGATGTTGTGAAACTTTGCTCTTCATTTTCGTCAAGGTTTTTGTAGATTCATCTATAAATAGGTAACTATAACTCTGTTGCATTATACTTTAAAATTGTAAAAAAAATTGTGTTATTATTCAATTAGTTACTCTTTATTACTGCAAAAAGAAAATAGAAAAGCTATTAGTTTTGAATTAGTTATAGGCTTGAAATTTCCAGTGTTCCATTTTTGGAACACTAGGCAAAACAACTACCACAGGAACTCATATATTTTCTCTTCATATTTTTTTAGTTGAAATAATTTTCCAAAACACAAGATGTCCGGAATAACCTTACATGAGTTAACTGATCTTTTAGAGACGTGTGACAACATAGAAGCAAGTGCAATAATCATACAACCACCTGAAAATGCTACAACGCTTGTTTCTGATGAGGACTCCGGTGAGGAAGATGGGGGAACAATAAATAATCTGCCTGGTTCTTTGCTGCGCGCACCGGCTTATCTTGATCGGGATGGTTCTTTTGATGCTGACTCTGACCCAGATGATCCCTCATATTTCCCTAAATTTGATTCTCCTGCAGATGGGGTTCCATCGACTTCTTCTACTTTGCAACAACCACCTCTAACAAAGAAGAAAAAGCTAGCAAAAGTTGTACGAAAATGGGAAAAAGCAGATCTAAATGCCAAACCCATATCAGGTAGAATTACTCAGCTACCAATTACCAAAGTAAGAACTCCTACAGAATATTTTGAACTTTTTCTAAATGACGATGTCATGGAACTCATTGTAACATACTCAAATTTATATGCTTCAACAAAGGGTGTAAACCTAAGCTTGACAAACTCTGAATTGAAATGTTTCCTGGGGATTATATTTCTGAGTGGATATGTCTCAATTCCTAGACGGCGCATGTTCTGGGAACAAAGAACCGATTCACAAAATGCCCTTGTTAGTAGTGCCATGAGACGTGACCGCTTTGAAACAATATTTTCAAATCTCCATGTTGCAGACAATGCAAATTTAGACCCACTTGACAAGTTTTCTAAATTACGACCTCTTATAAACAAACTAAATGAGCTGTGTATGAAGTTTGTTCCGAATGAAACACATTTCAGCATTGATGAATCCATGGTTCCTTACTTTGGTCGACACGGATGCAAACAATTTATAAGAGGAAAGCCTATTCGTTTTGGATACAAGTTTTGGTGTGCCGCAACTCGTCTAGGTTACATTTGTTGGTTCGAACCCTATCAAGGTAAAAATCTGGCAAACAAATATGAGGAGTATGGTGTTGGTGCTTCTGTTGTCTTACGGTTTACGGATGCACTAACAGAGCAACACCCTGGGCAATATCATTTTGTTTTTGATAATTTTTTCACAAGTATTGCCCTGCTTGATAAACTCGGTTCAATTGGTCAACAGGCACAGTTAGAAAAGGTCGTATTGATGAACCACCATTGCAATCGGATGTTGCCCTAAAGAAAATGGAAAGAGGCTCATTCGATTATCGAGTTGATGGGAAAGGCAATATTGTCTGTAGATGGCATGACAACAGTGTTGTGACTGTTGCATCATCTGGTGCTGGTGTAAATCCACTGTGTCTTGTAAATCGTTATTCACAAGAACAAAAAAAAATTCAAGTTCTGTAGCCAAACATGATAAAAGTATATAACCAATTTATGGGAGGTGTGGATAGAGCAGACGAAAACATTGACAAATACAGAGCATCAATTCGTGGAAAGAAATGGTATTCAAGTCCATTGTTGTTCTGTTTCGAATTGGCCTTACAAAATGCTTGACAATTACACAAAACTTATGATGCAAAACCAATGGATCTTTGAGAATTTCGTCGTTGTGTAACATGCCATTATCTTGAGACTCATGGTCATCCTGCAGAACCTGGCAGGAAAGGAAAACCCTCTCAGAAACGAAACATTGATTCACGCTATGATGGCATAAATCATACGATCGTAAAGCAAGGAAAGCAAACTCACTGTGTTCAATGTCATAAAAACACCACTTTTCGATGTGGAAAATGTAATGTGGCTTTACATGTAAAGTGTTCCAATTACCTATGTAAAGTGTTCTTCCAATTACCATACCGAATAATTGGAATAACCACATTTTTAGAGAAACCCATGATTCTATACATTGTAACATTATAGCAATGGTTTTGCCTAGTGTTCCATTTTTGGAACACCATATAACTTATAAACTAATTAAAATAAAAAAATTTCTTCTTCAAATCATTGTTTATTATATTTTTTTACCTAACATATGGAAATTTCATGCAAAAATTCCAATTTTTTAACCTTCGGCATAAATGGGTTAGACCCAGGTCTTTATGTTGTTCCCAATTAAAGTAGAATCCTTGAAGATGTCCATTATCATTAAATTTTCTCAAAACATGTTATGTCCTATAAAAAAAGGAAATTGCATAATAGGTGCATTTGGTTATTTCAATTAATCACGCGAGTTTTATGGGTGATTTGACATTATCTAAAACTAGTAAACAATTCAGAATATCTCAGTTAATGAAGTACTTGTCCATGTAGAGTTGATCTTGAATGCAGTCCTCAAGTTACACAAAGTCCCAAGTCAAAGGTCTTTGCTGTTATATATTATGATACTGTGCTTTTATCACCTTAATTAAATTAATAGTTATTTATGTCACTTAATACTTCTTTATGTTTACATGAACCATATGGATAATTTTCACTTGTATCCAAAGGAATGAACCATGGCCATACCTTGCTGGTGTTTTATGGTTTTTCTCTCCGTGAACCATATTTTGAAAAAAGAAATCACGTTCCTCTGTAACGATTCTACCTATTTTATCATACCAGAAATACTTTGGTCTACTCAATCTGGTTATCATGATCTATCTTTTATTAATTTCCTTTAACTTATTACCTCTCTTCTGTACTTTGATGAGCTCATCTGGTTATCGTGATTATCTTTTATTAACCCTCTTATGTCTTCTCTTTTGTGAAGTTTGAGATTAATAATGAGTAAAGAACTCAGTAAGAGACTTTCTTGATACTATTTTATGATGATATGTGCTATTTTTTGTTCTTTTTCATTTGTATGAAGAAAAGATCCTCATAATGTTTCAACTATTCAATGTCATCTTATGATTTATTTCATTTAATTGTTGCAGACCTTTTTTTCTGTATGTTGCTTTTCATGATCCTCATCGCTGTGGCCATACAAATCCTGAATATGGAGAATTTTGTGAAAAATTTGGGAATGGGGAAAAGGGAATGGGATTGATTCCAGATTGGAGTCCAGTTTATTATAAGCCAGAAGATGTGCTTGTGCCTTACTTCATACCTGATACTCCAGCTGCAAGGCAAGATATAGCTGCCCAGTATACTACTTTGAGTCGTCTTGATCAAGGTATGTCTGTTAATTAAAATCTTTGTAAGCTTTCATGTATCACTTCTTTTAAATCTTCTCAATAACAGGATTATTTATAGTATATTACCATAATAGCCATACTTATTTTAATACTAAGAATGAATTTTCCAAATGAGAGTTTTTGTTCATAAAAACATTTTGAAATGTTAAGATATGGGTCTTTTCATTTCCCATTGAGTACATAATTTACTGGTAAACAACATATATTGTACTTTGATGTAAATATTGTAGCATTTTTCCCAGAATTATATTAATTGACCGTAATTTTAATTATTATTGCTTTATTTTACTGTTTTTCATAGCTTCATCTATAAAATATGTTTGAATAATTTTGAATTCACATAACTTTATTTATAATCATCTTTGTTTAAGTTGGCTCTGTTACACAGTGTAATGAAATCTTAAAATCTTGCCAATTTGATCGAACAACCAACTTTATTATTCAAACTGACAGAATAACTGAAAAACATTTTTAAATGTATGCATCTTCAATCACAAATATTTTATGCGCAGGGTTTCTTTACATTTCTTACTAGTATTATGTGGGTAGCATAGCAAAACAAAGATGTTACAGTCTTAAACTCCTTCCCTCACAGGGAACTTTTCAAAGAAAAGGACTTTAAAGACAAAATTTTCAGTTCAAATTCATTAAAATTGTTTACAAGATGAAAATGTTCAAGCATACTTGTAAAAAATATAATTAGATACCAGACCAAATGAGTACAAGTGCTTTTCAAGCAAGCATTCAAAATAAACATGCAAAATTTAATATTCTGATATTAGAAAAAAATTTTAAAAGAAGTTTTAAACTTCCTAGAATATATATTTTTAGTTGTGAGTTGTCTGGATACAATGACAGTTTATATCAACATTTTGATGGTGCTTCCCCTTTATCTTTGCAACTTCATTATTAAAAAGTTGTAAGCCTTCATAAGTCAAAGCCCATCATAATAGTCTAGGATTAGTTCCAGTGTTTTTATCCAATCACACTAAAAGATTATGATCAATCTGAATGATGAACTTATGAGGTCCATCTAGGTAGCATTTTAAATTTTGTGCTGCGAAGACAATGGCAGCACACTCTCTTTCGATTGCACTGTACTTTTGTTCACTAGGTGAAAACTCTTTGCTAAGAAATATTATTGAATGCTCTTTACCTTTAGCATTTATCTTTCATAAAACAATGCCAATACCATTATTCAAAGATTATTCAATCCTTTCTACTAAAAATTTAGAAGAAAACATCAACAATCGTGGTTGAACAAAGATTTGAGACAGGAACTGCATCCGGATATTTTGAAGACATACAGATTACAGTTATAAGATACTTGTCTCCTGAAGGTGTCACACGCAAAGGCCCTCAAGCGTCAACATTTATTTTTTAAAATACTTCTGTGATAACATGGCCAGTTTTCAAAGGTGTTTTCTTTTTATCTTGTGGCCTTTCCAGTTCTTTTACATTTGTCACAAGTTTTAACAAAATTCTCGACATCTTTGTAACAATCTAGAAGTCAAACAAAAAAATCAGCGTTATATTTGCAAATTTTTACAGGACTAGTTTCGATGGTTTTACCAAACCATCATCCTCAGCTGTCAAATCGCAAATGAGCGAGATAAGAGAAGAAAAGCTGGGCAAGAGTTAAGCTACTGGTGCCATCTATTAATGAAACAAGAACTAAAACATAATTTCCTTAAAGGCTGAAGGCAAAGATGGGTTGGAATTAGGATCGTTAACTAGAACAGAAAGATTTTTTTGAATGTGAAATGCCTCTAGAAAATCCTATTCACCAATGGAAGATGTTTTCTGAATAATTTTGGCTTCAGAAGAATTTAAGGCCTTCAATTCTATAACGCTGATTTTTGTTGTTTGACTTCTATATTAATACTTGTTTGGCATGTTATTCTATCTTAATATCTTTGTACAATTTAGACAATAAAAAGTTTTGAATAATGCATATTTGGTCTTTGTTGCACCAAGATGGGCTGCTGTTTCAAATATTGCAGCTGTTTTATTACCTAGAAGATACTTTCCTTGATCTAATGAATCTCTTAAGACTGTAGCCTTTTTCATTATATGACCCAAGATAACATTGAAGCTCTACCTCAGCCAAAGGTAAGCACACTGGATGTTCTTCCAGAGGTTTTCGTATCCACGTGGTTTCACCCATCTATGGAAGCCTGTACATACTTTTTGCTAATTAAATACTAATTTGCACGAGTATCTCGAGTATTTTATAGCCATTTGCTTTACATATGCTGGTACATGGAGCCATAATATCCTTAAAACTGTTTTTGATGCTCCAGTTTCTAAATTCTTCTTGAGTTTATCACTTTGAGGTCAAAGATGCAAGTAGGATCTGCATTCATAACAATGAGGTTGTCTCCATTTCTCAAATTCCCTTTCATGAATTTTATTAGTACATTCTGTCTTAATTAGAGCTTTAGTAGTAACTTACAGAATAACTGAAAAAAAAATTTAAGCGCATGCATCTTCAAGCATGGCTATTTTATGCGCAAGGTTTCTTTACATTTCTTACTGGTATTATGTTGGTAGCCTAGCAACATAACAGCAACAATGCTGAAGTATTTATCTGCACGATTATATATTAACTAAAGAATCATAACATGTGAAGTGGTAAAAGTAATATCTGAATTAGTTAAACTAAAGTTAGTTCAATCAGCATAAAATATATTAAGAAATTTATTTATTATGTTTAATTTTGTGAATTTATGCATTTGTAACTTTTTATAATGCTTAAATCTTAAGTTTTATAATAACATGCTTTTTAATTTGTAATCAGAGCTTTTCTACATCTACAAAACTTTGATAGTTTTCATTTGAAAGATGTGTTTTCTACCAAGCTTGTTAAAAATTAATGTTTCCTCAGTAAGTTGAATTTCATTTACTCAAAATATCTGAGATATTGGACGAAGTTTAAAGTGACATGAAAGTACATTTATATAAATTTCTTAACTTTTTTTCCAATAAGATTTAATTGGATATCTTCAAATCACAGAAGTGAAGCCCCAAACTTCTTTCATAAAATTCTTAAACACGTGAGATAATTTACATTTTCTTGATTTTCTGGGCCATGTAGTTATATCCATAAGCAATAATTCTTGCTATTGTTAATATTATTACTGTTGTTAATAAAATAAACATTAAAGAAATCAGTAATTTATTTTGGAAAATATGATTTATGCATTTTTATTTGGGATTAAGCAAAATTGAATTATTTTGTGGTTTACGAATTTATTTTATATTGTATATTTAAAAATATTTAGTATATTTTCTTTAAGAACTTAAAAAGATAATAATATTGATTTTATTGCTCTGTTTACATTAATGTTTCTTCTACTGAAAGAAAAAGAAATATTCATAAATTCAAAAAATGCAGTTATTAATTATTCTGTATTAGAGTCTTATGATTTCATGTCATTATCACTTTATAGTTTCCTTGTGTAAATCATAATTAAAAATGATCAAAAAATAAATTTTTTATTTTTAACATATTTTAATTGCTTTTTAATCATTTTCATTAATTGAATTGATTTACATCATTAATATTTATAGAGTTTGATATTCTTTGACAGCATAAACTGTGTCCAAACTCTGTATAGATCTTCAGCAAATTATCGCTGTGTCCGAAGATATTGACAAAGACATGAGAAGGTTAAAAAATAACATTGTTATTAAATTAGAACTTTGAACATAAATGGCACTTCTTGTGCTCACTGCAACTCATGGCTATGCAACATAAATAAAACAGTCAAATTGAAATTAAAATTATGTCTAGTAGTAAAAGATGACATAATTTGTTTAGCGCAAAATTGGCTGAAAATTTTTTACGAGCATAATAATTTAAATAGCATCAAAAATAACGCAAAGCTTATAAATTATTTCTCCCACCTTCTTCGCATGCCTTCATGGTGTAGTGGTCAGCACGCTGGGCCATCACCTTTGAGATAGATAAGGCCTGCGCTCTGAGTTAGTACGTCACTGCTAGGGGATCTGTCTTTGTGTAGTTTAGCTTCCTTACTAAACACTGTTTTTCTAAACCTATTCCATGAAACTGGCATCTCATACTATACAAAACTAAAACAAAATTACAAGCGGCTGTATAATGTTTCAAAAAGCTTATACGACTATGAAATATTTTCATTTTCTTTTGATGTTATTTGTTTTCAAGATAAAAGTATTTGAGAAAGGTGTGGTGCTGCTAAAAGCAAACCGTTTCTTTGAAGGAGAAATTGGTTTTAAAATTCAAGTGAAAAAAATTTTTACTTTTCTGTACTGTCTTTGTGTATTTTTCACTGATTTCAATCCTGCATCAAATTTTTGTTTCATCTACTACTTTAACAAAGTGTTTGACAGGGGGAACACATATTTCTCATTCCATAATTATTGCATATTTTTATCTGTGTGTATCATATTATTGTAACAGCATTATAAAACATCAAACGAATGAAAGAGGCTACTTAATATTTAGACTAACATTTAAATACTTTATATCAGTCAGAAATTTAACTTACCTTACCTTTCAAACAAACTGATTACATGATACTAACAAGTAAAAAATTGAACAAAATCTAAATTAGCTAAATATAAGTGTCACCATGATACAACAATCTTTAATGACTTTTTGAAAAAAGCACTGATACTTAAATTTAAGAAGAGTACACTCTGTTAAGAATCAAATTTACTCAATGTTTGATATTCTACATATTATGTAATGAAATAAGTGTTATACTTTTATCTTCTTAGGACAGTTATTTCATATAAAATTAAAGTTTCAAATTAAAATAATTAATCATTAATTTTGCTGACAATTTTTATGTTACTAGTCTTAGTAACTGTTACAAAGGATGATCCTTCAGATGTCAAAAGTAAACATAAATTTATCCCATAAGTCATAATGAATTAAAAAAAACCAACAAAAAGTGTACATATAAATGTTCAATAACATAACTGATGTTTTTTAAATATGCAGTGGAATATTTTCTAAAATATAAATGCTTTATTTTATATATTTGCTTTCTGTAGTGTTTGTAGTTTCCTTTTTAAACAGGGTTTTCTATAGTTGTAATTTTTCTTACAATTAATACAATTAATTTTTTACAAGTAATTCTTCAGTAAAATGTTTACATACACCTACAAAATTTGTTTGACTCAATATTCAGCAGTATATCGATTGAATTAAATAATTCTAGCCTATTTATAATAGAAAATGCAAGAATTTCTTTCATCGCAAAATTTCTTTGATTTTAAACTTTAAAAATTCACTTTCGTATTTCTCAGAAAGAAGTTTTTGAACTGCTATATAATATTTACAATATCTGGGTGAGGATACTTTAAATATCCTCTATCCATGCTTGAAAACAAGCGATATGCATCTCTGCATATCAGTGCTTTATCAACTGAAAACTGCTTCTGTTTTTTGCACATGGCATAAACACATCCTGCAAAGTATGTTAAGACAGGTATTACACTTTCGATGCCTAAAATATGCTCATTAATTACATAAATATTCAGATAATTAATTATTTCATCTTCCTGTTTGCATGAAGACACAGCAATCATCTCATCAATAGTAATTTGACAAAAGTTGCAGATCTCAATAAAAAGCGTTTTGTAATCTGAGTTTGGACTTGCATTCAAGTATTTGCCTCACTGAGACATAATATTGCGATTCGGCTAAAAATCTACACTTTCCGAATCTCTCTTCTAAGGAATCAGTTTGTGTTTTACCACAGAGAAAATATTTCATTTTCAGTTCTTCGATATAATACTGCTTCAGTTCCAACAAAGTATGAGTTGTGTGAGTAAGAGCATGATGAGTTTCTTTCATAAAATTCCCTGTAGTTTATCCCAAACATCTAGCCAACTCAAAAATTTACTAAGAAACTTCATATTTTCATGGTCAAGCAAATTAATTAATGGTTTCATATATTTATTTCTTAGTCGTATTCCTTTATGGTGACTTTTCATAACATCCTTTGCATCCAGGAACAACACAACGAGAAGGCATAATGATGATAACACGAAAATATGGAAAAAGAAAATCTATCACTAAATAAGTAATTTGAAAAACCAATGAATAATGCAGAACTGTTATAAAACTAATGAAATCTATGGATTTAACAAAAGCGTGCGAAGTATGTCTTAACAGCATTAAGAGACAGGAAGTTACTGATATGTGGGGTGGACAAAGAATGCGGAGAAAGTTTCGGGGAGTGTGATTGTGTAAGTTAGTGATGAGGGTCCCTTAACCATGACATCACAAGCTAGTTTCGATTCAGAGCGCAGGCCTTATCTATCTCGATGGTGACGGCTGGGCGCGTATTCCAGAGGTCCATGGTTCGAGTCCCAATGAAGGCGTTGCTCATTTTTCATTTCTCCTACTTTAAAAAAAATACCTAATGTCTCTACAAGTGGTGCCCGAACTAAAAGGTGGTGGATAATGATTCTCCACCACCAGGATTTTTTGATTGAGTCCCCTAATCCCCAGTTGGAAAAGGGGGTATATAAAGTATTTCTCCCGCCTTCTTTACATGCCGTCGTGGTGTAGGAGTCAGTACTCAGGACACGTATTCCAGAGATCAGTGGTTTGAGTCCCGGCAAAGGTGTTGCTCATTTTTCATCTTTCAAAAAAAAAATACCTAATGTCTGCACAAGCTGACTAAATCTCTAGTCTTATCTGAACTAGCAAAACTTAGTAACATGGCCTTGAAAGGCAGAGACACATTTTGTCTTAAAATATGAAAACCTCAGTTTAAATACTCTCAAACTAATTTGTATTCTGGTAGGGAAATGGAAAGAAGTTACAGTAAAGATCTAAATCGTAAAATAACTGGTTATGCAAAATAATAATAACCCTACAATGTAATAATTGTTATCTTATAAGGACATTTACATGCATATCTACATAGTATGTGAGCTTTTTTTTAGGCACAGATATGTGAGGGCCTTCATAAACTTGAAACAATTTCCCTGCTTCCTTCAATTTCACTGTATGTAATTTTGGGTAGTTGAATTCATAGTTAACAAGTGATTTTTTTAATTACTTTTCAGTGCTATATTTCTGTTGAACTAGACTGATTTTTAATAATGTAAGGTTTAAATTTAGGTAACTTAAATTAATGAGATGAATTTTTGTGGGGGATTACTCTGTTTACCTATGAAATACTACTGCTATTTTCATTTATTAGTTCATTTAGATTCAAATATTGTATAGCTTGCAAGGAAATATGTAATTAATTTTTTTTATTCTAGTGCATAGCGTAATGTTTCTTTTCCTTTGTTAAATTTGCATTTTTGAAAGGCATGCCATACTAAGACTTTTAGATGACATAAGCACTTTAAATATTTTGCCCCCCCCATATCCATTTACAGTATAATGCCTGTTTTACCCTTCCTTTTCTCTCAGGCTTGGTTTAGCTTCAACATACATTCCGTTGCTGTTGAACTGAATTTTATGGTTTAAGTGCGAAGAACATGATATTTAATAAATAAAGGTAACACACAAAACATTAAAAAAAAAAACCCTTTGGAAGTAATTTAAAGTCTCAAAACTTTCAGATTTTTATTTTATTTATTTATATTATTTTTTTTAATCCTTACTTTACTGAGTTTTTTTATCCATTTATCCAGACAAAAATTACGTAGGCTCTGATGTTTTCACTGCTATAGAAAAATTGCATAAATGTTTATTTTTTCGTTTTTTCTGCTGATTTTCTTTGTAAAATAATGCGAAAAATTTATGTATAATGCAATTCCTAAGTATAGTTTTTTTTTAATTCACAAATTTTGTCATTTATTGGAATTGCGTACAGAAAAAGGTAAGTTTTTCCCCCTACCACCGCAATAAGTTTCAAAAGTCCTAGTGCACACAGGTTTCGCAGTGCGACCACCACACACAGATCAATGGGCAAGAGTAGATTTTTTCTACTTCATGTCATGTATTATTTGTCTCTAGGATCACATTATCTAATTTGTTTCAAAGGGTTAATGATTAATTCAGCTGTGCTTATAGTTCTTTTCCATTAAACTATACATTTTTGGCATCATATTGATCTATTTAACCACAACATTCTCTTTTATTATGACCATTAAAATTTGCATGAAACATTCTGGAACAGCAACAAGGAAATATTCTCCAGTTTCAGGAACAATCTCAAAAAAATTCATTGTTGAGAGAAGAACATGACACACATTATTTTTTTTTCTATCATGAATAAAATTTTGTCACTGTCAACAATTTTATTCCATCCACCAATTTTAATGTTAATACAAGCTAACAAGAAATTAGAACATAGCTCTCAAATGCAATATTCCAAAAACTCATTGTGTTGAGATTTATTTGAAGCTGTAGATACCAAAACATGGTAGTTGTTAACTCTTGATACCATAGCTAAATAATTTACATGACAATAATAAAAGGAATATGAGTCAGCAAACCGTGTTTGTATTCAGACTTTTTTTCTTCCTGATTGAATAAAGATTATATTGCCATTTCGGCTTTGAGTCGTCTTAACCTCTTGATATGCAAATAAAATATGCATCCAAAGAATACCATTTAATTTTGACAGTCATGTGCAAGCTTAAAAACAGAACATTTTATTTTCAAACTTACATTACAATATAACAATAACAATATACTGTACTGAGTTCGCCGATGACAGTTCTTGACATTTCGGAGACGTCAAAGTGTATAGTGGCACATGAAATCAATGGCATCTCCAGATGACATTGTATGTGAAGGGGTTAATTTTATGTGGTTATTTAAACACAGTTTTCTTTGTGAAGAATATCTTCCTCTTGAAGAAATAGAGTAGCCACTTATTATATCTTGGTAAATCGCCAGTTCATTCATTGCAGTTAAAAAAAGAAAATAGGGAAAACTATGATTAGATGTAAAATATGGATTCACAAGCAATGGTTATGAAAACACTTATTACCAGGAAAAAAAGCCATACCAAACACTGGCAATTCCTGGCTGCAAGAAAATGCACCAAAACAAAAAAAGCATAAGAGGGTGTGGCTTTAATTTAAAAGTACCATAATTATTTTGTCAGGTTATTTTTAAAAAAGGGCTGATTTAAGAAATATGATATGGTTGTATCAAATGAAGCACAGAAAGAAATTTATGTTAAAAGTTGCTGTGTAAGTCTAGTAATTATGCAGTGCCATATTCTTTATGAATACTTTATGTTAAACTTCATGTTACAGTATATGAAATTTAATAGAATATTCTTTTTCATATACGACCTTAAGAAATAGAATTGAGCTAAACAATGCAGGATGTGCCATATTAAAATTATTTTATATTTATTATGTTGTGGCTGAAGACTGTTTTGAATTTATTTTGAATGTTACATTTTTACTGTGCATAAGAATAAGTAAACTAAGGATAAGTTTGACTTTTATCTATGCTCAACAATATATAGTGCTAAAAATGAATCTTCTTAATAGGCTGCCCGTATCAAATGGTGATGATGCAGGGGTGGGTGATGTTATTTATCTGTATGCAGCAACACTAGTCCTAAGATTGATGGCTAATTGAAGTTTCCACCGTAGTAGTCAGCTAACTAATATATTGGAGATTTACAGATTCCTTTAAAATTTACCATTATCTATCTGTTATTTATCTATTTGTAGCAACACTAGTCCTGATTTTAGCATTTCAGTTTCATAATTTTTTTAAAATTCAGTTAGAAACCACATCAACAATTTAAATTATAAAACCTAGATTTCTATTTTTTTATACAGCCTTCAGTAGTGCTATGGTGGAAAATTTCTAAAAATTTAAAATAAGATTGAATTTTTCATACTTTTAGTATTTGGAATCTACAAGAATGCAATTTCATAATTTTCATTTTAGTTACGATAATTGCTGTTAAGTAGAGTTTTCTTTTTATTCATAATAACTACTATGCTGGCATTTAAGTATATATTTTTTTTGAGAGAGAAGGGGTTTCATACTTAACAGTAGTAAACCATTTCATGATAATTCATCAAAGGTATATCGTGAAAAGCAAAAACTACATTTTTAAGAATAATATATCTTTGTATACAAATGTGTTGTACTGTACATATCAATATAAAATATATGTGGATATATATGTATACATACATACATACATATTTCCATTATATACATATTTATGTGTATCCATATTCATTTTATTTGTGTGTGTGTGTATTTTGGTGATGATTTGGGAATATCTCGGGCATGAGATATTGAAGCATGAAGTAGTAATTGGACACAGCCAATCTAATAAAAAGCACTCATAGCAGATTTAAATAATATTTCTTTTATTTTGGTTAAACATATGCAGTCACAAATAACTTGCCACACTAATCTTGCATGTTGCTGACCATTTATATTTTTTATATCATTTTGGTAAGAAAAATGCCGCAAACATCAATCTAGCTATTCCAAAGTGCAGAAGCAAAAGGCAGTGTGTATAGGATGAAATCGTAATTCAGCTTGGTTTAGTTTTGGTTTCAGTACATTTTGATTGGATAATTAATAATGCTATAAAATTATTGTCTGTCAGAGTTTTAGTTCCATTTAAATCACCAGCATTATGTAAAAGTTATATGGTATGTATCAATCTGGAAATGATGCACTCCAGAGAAAATTTTATAATCAATTGCTGTTTTTAGAACAGAGACTGGGAATACCCGAGTTAAAAAGGAGATTCAAAGGGCTATTGCTAATTTAAATTATAATCTTGATTTTCATATTTTTTGTGTTTGTATGTATAGATCAATAATTTTATATAAATTTCTTATCTAGTTATGATACTTATTGATGATGGCATGATTTAAGCATATTTTTCATCTTCTACTATATTGGAAATAGTATCATATACTTCCTCTACTTTACATATTGTTATATTAAGTACCTCAATAAAGCACAGTGAGAGGCTTAAATATTCTTTTAATAAGACTCAAGAGAAACATGCTGATGTGGAAAATAAGACAGGCAAATTGACAACCTTGTATTAGCGTGGGTTTTGTAAAATCCATATCTATTTTATCCTTATTTTCTACATCGGTGTGTTTCTCTTGCGTCTTGATTTTTGTTACCAACCAAGTTGTCATTTTTGAGAAATTTCTTCCTGCTCGGATTGTTTACCCACTTGCGCCATTTTGTTTTCAACCCACATGGTTGTTGAATTTTCTTATTCCAGAAGTTGGTGAGTTTCTTCTTTTGTTTACATTTCTTTGTGGATCATTTAGTCATATTATAGCGAATTATTTAGTTACATATTATTTTTATTGCTTCAATAGTGTTTTCGTTTTGTATTGTATTGCTTTCTGTACTTGTTCCATTTTTAATGATAACGTTTTTTGTTTTTCATTTTCAATGGTCCTTTTCCAATAACTTTAACTGTTTTACACTTTTCCAGTTCTTTTTTTTTTAATATTTTCTGTTCACGCTTTTGAAATGTCAACAGATAAGAAACGATTTTGTAAGTTGTGCCTTAAGCGTATGAAATTCTTGAACAATCTCTATTTCTTGCTCAAATGCAGACATCAGAATATCATTCCCAAATTTATGCAAGTTAAATGTAGTTTCAAGTCTTCTGTTCACATTTAAGAAATTATGCATAAATTCATAGTATAAGAAACGTGCACAAACATTTGGCTAAAATTTAATATGAATTATATCACCTTCATTTAAAAATTGCCAATTCCACTTTAAATTTTCCTCATTTGATCATAAATCTTGGTCTAGGACTGAAACTGTTTGTCAATGCCTTAAAAATATCCTTGTTTCTAATTTCCAAAAACTTACGCCCTTTTCAGCTAGCTCTGCTCATCTTGTGGATCTTCCCACTGTTAACACTAATCCCATTGTTAAAATCTCAAAGTTGAATCTCTCAGAGGATCAAATGAATGTATTAAAATATAACTTTAACTTTTCTAAATCATTGAAACCTTCAGTTCCTCAAATCATTGCCCTTATTGAAAAAGCTTTTAAATTCTCTAAAATTTCAGAAACACAGAAAGATACAATTCGCCACTTGATTACCTATAATGTGAATTTTAACAATTCATTTGTTTCGAATCTCAACCAAAAAGAAAAGAAAGCCTTACGTGAAATTCATTCTGATCCTAATGTTATAATTTCGAAGGCTGATAAGGATGGACAAATTGTGGTTATGGACAAACACACATACATTAATGGGGGTCACAAAACTGATAAGTGAAGGCCAATACTGTTCGATCCCTAAAGATCCCTCAACTTCTGACCTCACAAAAGTTAAAACAGCTGTTAAATCTTCTCGTATACTTCCGACTCAGCTTAAGAAATCACTCATTCCACCTATTGCTAACTGTGCTAGATTTTATGCTCTCCCCAAAGTTCACAAAATTGGAATTCCTTTTTGAGCTAGAGTTTCCAATTTATGAATGACATCATACCCTTTGGCCAAATATTTAGTTTCCGTATTTTCTCCTTTACTTTCCAACAATATCCACACCGTAAAAAATTCTTTCAAAGCTTAAACTTAATTCTTAAAGATATTTCCCTTTTGCACTCCGTTATGTTTTCGTTTGATGTTAAATTGCTGTTTACTAATGTTCCAGTTAAAGGTGCACTAAAATGCCTTGAAAGTAGACTTCGAGAATTCCATTTCTCACATATTGAAATTGAAGAGTTAATTTCCCTCACTAAAGTCTCTGTGAGTCAAACTCACTTTGTTTTAACTTTGTCTGTGACTAAGTAACTGTCTGTGACTAAGACTTTAACTAAACTCACTTTGTGAGTCAAACTCACTTTTGTTTTGTGATTATTATCGCCAAATTGAAGGACTAGCTATGGGTTATCCCCTCAGTCCTGTACTTGCTGACATTTACATGCATTATTTTGAGGTCAAATTATTTGAGAAACTATCTTTTCGTCTGTGGATTTGCTACGTAGATGACACTTCCCCTCTTTTTGATGGTGATAAGGAAGACTTACCCCAGATTTTATCTGTTATAAATTCAATTGACCCAGCCATCCAGTTCACTTTTGAGACTGAATCTGATAATACACTGCCTTTCCTTGATATTCTTATAATGCACAATGGATCTAATTTCAGCACAACAGTTTACCATAAACCCTTTTCTGTTTGTTTACCTCCCCATGCTAAGTCATGTCACCTGGCTAAGCAAAAAATGACATCTTTTTGCTATTATGTATTTCGAGCTCTCAAAGTTTGTTCCTCAGAATCTTTTCTTGCTAAGGAACTCAATTATTTAAGATCTGTTGCCCCTGACCGAGGATTTTCTCCCGTAGTCATTGATAAAGCTGTTCGAAAGTTCTCATCGTGCCATCTAAGAACACATTCTGATGTCGGAAATAGCATTAATAACCTTGTTGTGCTTCCACTTCATCCTTCTATCAGTTACAAAATTGCACGGATTTTACACAAGTTTAATTTTCAAGCTGTTTTTTTGCCTATAAATAAAATCTGAGGTTCGGCTCTTAAAGATTCTATTTCTGACTTTAATTCTTGGGAAATTTATAGCATATTGTGTCAGTGTGGCTTAAGTTATATTGACCAAATGAAAAGAGCATTAAAGTTTTGCATAAAAGAACATGAATCTTACATCCGAAAAGGTGAAATTAACAAATCTTCAATAGCTAAAGCTCAATAGCTCTTGATTTTGGTTCTGCTAAAATTCTCCAGAAAGCTGGTTCTATTAGGGAATTGGATTTTCTTGAAGCTTTTCACATTCACAAAAATTTATCCTGTTTAGTCAATTCCAATCCAGTCTTGCTTAATGCCTTCAAAATTCTACTAATTTAACCCTTCATTTGTCATTACTGTTTCTGCCAATAGATGGCGCTAGTTGCTCTTCCACTGGTTGCCTGTGGGTATAAATATGATTGACGTTCGCTTTCTCACAAAATCTACACCGAATACAAGGTTGTCGATTTGCCTATCTTATTGTTATAATATATATTTTTTATTTCTGTTTATTTGTTTATTTCATTTGTGATATAAAAGAACTGTCTGAAAGTTGAAATTTGTTATGCTTGCCTTTAATTTTTTCTTAATTCATTGTAGTGTAAATTATTTCCTCATTATTGTTTTTGTAAGAATTTTTTAAATTACATTTTCTTTCATAGTGATATATTCTACATCATTCTCTACATTAAATAATATTGAGCATTATTATATAGCAAAATTTTGCATCTTGTATAATTTCTTAAATAATGGGTGGTGAATTATATATTCTGAAGTATTCTGAATTACTTTTATTCCTGACCCCTCCCCCTTTTTTTTAAGATCTTTAAAAACATTTTTTACCATATTGGAACGGTATATATTTTGTACTAATATACTTGTTAGTATGAATAATGTAAGGTATAATTTTTATGCCAATACAATTTCTATGCTAATACTTTTATATATATTACCATACATGTTTTACAATTACATATTAGGAGGAATTCATATTATCTCCCCCCCCCCCCAAAGTTTTTTCTTAATATGAATTTACTGCATATAATAAAATCTTTTTAATTTAATTGTCTAAAAGTTACTGAACTAATATTTTTTTTTCTGAAAACACAGCTTGAATATGAAAATATTCCATTGACTTGAAAATTCTAATATTTCAAATTTATTCATATTCTTATTTCATTTTTAAAAACTGCTATTCTTTCAGTTAAATACAACAGTTATTTCAGGGTGGTTTTTGGTAGCTATAATGAAAGTAATTAATATTTTTATTATATATTCTGCATTTCCTTTTTTGAAAATTATTTAAAATAACTTCAAAGATTGAAATAATTAAAATATTAGAAGGCAATTTCTGATTTTCTTTTTCTTTTCTTTTCCCCTCCATAATTTGAATTTACAGTTTTGTTTTTAAAATTTTTATAAAATTTATTATTATTAGGGATTGGATTAGTGTTAAAGGAATTACAAAGTCATAATTATCAGAATAATACTTTAATAATATACACATCAGACAATGGAATTCCTTTTCCAAGTGGTCGAACTAATCTAT
>KK120562.1:0-14689 GCA_000611955.2 Stegodyphus mimosarum | reverse complement strand
TAAAGTAAGTGAAAAATTGATGTAATATATTAATAAATTGCATATTAATTTAGTAATCAATTAAAATTTTACTTTTTCTTAAATTTTTTTCACTTATTGCTTTTTTAGATATCTGATGAAATGGTCAGCTTATTAGACATAACACCAACTATTCTTGAATGGTTTAATATCACATATCCTGACTATAAAATCAATGGAAATGTTGTGAAACTTACTGGGAAGTCTCTGCTTCATATAAATTCAAATGTCTCAACAAATGATGTTGTATTTGGCAGTCACAATTTACATGAAATAACAATGTATTATCCAATGCGAGTTATACGCACCAAGAATTATAAATTGATTCATAATTTAAATTTTAAAATGCCATTTCCAATAGATCAAGACTTTTACATTTCTCCTACATTTCAAGATTTGTTAAATAGAACAAAAGAAAAAATTGAAACTAATTGGTATAAAAATCTTACTAGTTATTATTACAGATCGCAGTGGGAATTATATGATTTAAAAAGAGATCCGTATGAATTAAATAATGTTGCAATGATTCCTTTTTACAAATCAGTACAAATAAAGTTGAAATCTTCCTTACTTAATTGGCAAAGAGAAACAAATGATCCTTGGATTTGTTCTCCTTCGAGTATTTTAGAAAACAAAGGCAAATTTAAACATTATCCTCAGTGCATGCCTCTTTGTAACAAAACATAAATATCTATAGATATTTTTTATATGGCTGTTGTTACATATGTTAAATAAATTATTGTTAAAATGTTGTATGAATTATGCATTAAATTAGTTACTGAACTTTAGAGCAGAGATTCTGAATCAGGGAAGACTTTCCTCCTGAGGCTAATTTCGTAGTTTTAGGGGGGGGGAAATGCAGTCAGTCTGACTCCACCTTCTTCCTGCCGTGCCATTAAAATTTAAGTAAATCTAAATAAAAGGCTGACTGCATTATTCCCCTAAAACTATGAAATCCCTCTTAGAGGAATTCTCCCTGCCTGAAAAACCCTTGTTCTAAATATTCCATCAGGAATATCACATTTTAAAAATACATATTTAAAAAAATTTTTTGTTGCTAGAGCAGGATCAGAATTTTTTAACATATTTCTGGAGTTCAGTTTAGTTCAATCATATCCGAATTCAGGATTTACGTTATGAATATTTTTAAAGTTGTCAATTACTATTCTCACAGAAAGCTTCAAACAATAAAAATACATTTAAAAAATCTGAAAAGTTGCTCAAAAGGGTTTGTTAAACTCAACAGCAAAATCACTTTCTTTTTTTTTTTTTTTTTAATTTAACAAAATTTAGAATTCCTGATGCTCTGTTAAGTGTTGCCATACATTCTTATATTTTTTTATTCTTTTTTCAGTTTATCATATCAGTGCCCAGTTTTCTTAGTAAGATAGCTAGAAAAAAGCAGCTTTTGGCTCTTTATTGTTAACGCTTTGTGTGTTAACTTTCTGTGTTAAATATAATGACCTTCACACTTCCACCACATAAAATTCAATTGAACAGTAAAATCTCCAAATATTTAAAAAAGAACATATCTTCAGAATTTTCAATAAATAGTCTTGAACACTGGAGATAAAAATATTTTATTCAATACAGTGTTGCTGTTGCTCGCTTTCAGATCTTTGAGTTTGTTGATCAGAAGTTCATTAAAGTTTTATGACATGTGAAATAGATAATAAAACCAATTTTAAATTCAAAATTTGGGCTTCCTAGTGCACATGTAGAGTAATATACTGTTTATATTGATTCAACTCAAAGTCCCGTTTTGAGACTAACAGCCATTTTAGTCTAACGCCCTTTTTTTTGGGCTAACAAATAAATGTGCATGTATTTTTCAAGTTTGGAAAGGAACCCGGGGGGGGCGGGAATAATCTTTGAGCAGTAGTGAAAGGGGATATGAGGCAAAAAAAAATTTTAGAACCAATGGTTTAGAGAACTTTGAATACGAATATGTTATTCATTTATTTTAATTCAGAATTCAGAATGATAAGAATATTTAAAACTGAACTGATGGAATATTTCTGCACAAACAAACATAACCTCTATATGAATATGAAATTGTTAGAATGGAAAATATCTTAGTGCAGGAAGAAAAAATGGTGAAATAGTTTATCAAGAAATATTGTATGTTTTATAATTCATATGGTAATGAACTTTATTATGCACATCATTCATATAGTTACTCTGTGTGTATTATTTACATTTCAGATGCCATTAAAAATTATTTATTTAGCAAAATGAAATTTGAAGATAAATAACTCAATGAAACAATAATCATATGTTACTTATTATATAACAGTTTCAAGAAAAAAGATGATAGATGAAACAGAGAACTATATTAAAAGAAAATCTGAGATGAAACAGAATACTATATTAAAAGAAAATTTCTAATATTTTATTTCAGTTTTGAATAATCTAATTGATTGGATCATATTATAGATTTATGTGATACACAGGGTAAACCAGAAATGTAAATGTAAAAGGGGGGAAATATTTTCATTATAAATATTGCCAACCCCCCATGAATAAAAGAACAGTGTAATTTGAAGACTTGCATGTATGTGACATTGTAGACGTTTGAAAAATGATGAAAATGACTTTTTTGAAGTTTATTTATTACAGTAACAGGTGTTTGATATGAACTTCAGCACAAGGTATAGTACAGCTCAAACAAGTGATTATGTCCAAGATTGCAGGGTGTAAAGTGTATAACAAGCCCCCCCCAACTGTTTATCATGACATCTCTCATTTCTCACTGTATATAAAGAAAGCATGACTTCCATGAATAAGTCATTTTTACTTTTCTAAAATAAAATATCCTGCCTAAGAGGATATTTATGCTGGCTTATCAATTCAGTTGCACCTATAATGGAGAAAAAAATTGTGAATGAAATATCTGGAAAGGGAGACGTATTAATGGGTACTGCAAGAGATCAAAACTTAGACTCCAGATTTGACACTAATTTATTTCTCATTGTGAACATACATAAAAAGTCTGGACTTTATCAATTGACCCTCCAATAATATCAAGACCAAAAGATTCAATTTCTGGTGAAATGAAATCCATCCATCTAGATAAACTGGATGCCATTTGAATTAGCTTCCATCCAAGTGTAAAGTATCCAGATGTAACAGTTATGGGCTTTGCCACTCATCTATATTATATCATACCTAATAATGAAGGTGATGTTGAACATATTTATTCATGTTGATTATATATACATGTAATATTGTACTGTTGTAATAAAGAAACTAAGTGCAATAAATCATCATCTAAAATGTCTTCAGCACTGTCCATCAGTAAACTTTCAAACTGTATTTCTAGTATCTCCCTCTTTCAAAAAGAGGAGGGGACTCTCACCCTGACAACTTACAGTGACAATATCAATTCATTTGAGATAGTATTAGAAACTCACCTAAAATATTTTATGAAGATCCCACATAAAATAATAATAATAATGTCTTATTTTTAAAAGCTGTCAAATTAGCTCTTTTGATACAACAGAATTATGAAAAAGGATGCTTAACATATAAATACAATGGCAGTGGCAAAATTTGTGGATTATTTACAGTAAAACAAAAAAGAAATGAAGACTTATAATTGCAAATTATTATTACATACATACGTATGTATTATTTCATTCATATTTAATGTTTCAGGTATTTATCTGAATATCAATCAATAAACCTGCTCATAAGCATTTTTTTTCCTTTTGTTTTGGTGGAAATAAGAACCTTTAATGATTTTATGGCAAAATACTTTGATGATATGATACATAAATGATTTTATGGCAAAATACTTTGATGATATGATACATAAATGATTTTATGGCAACTGAAAATTTTTATCAATTTTTTTCCATAGCTGGCAAATTCCACAAATGCATATTTTAAAATTGAATTTAAGACAAGAAAATATCACAATTTGCCTATGAAAAATCATTGGGTACAACAAAAAGAACACTTACAAAAAATCGTTATGTTGCTTATTGAAACTGAATTTTTATATGCATGATTATCTGTCAGCATTTAACACAGTCTGAAATGGTGACCTCTATGAAAGTGATGGTTACATTAATACATAATTACCCAAAATGTATGATATAAAATGCTTCATAAATAAAAACCATAAGTTATGTACATGTTCAAAAATTTCAAAGGCAGACTAATACGCAGAATTGTAAACATTAGCTAATTTGATGTAAAATGTAATACTTCACATTGTCATGTAGCATAATTAGCATATTTTATGATTGGCATATGATCATTGATTTTAAATGCTAAGTAAGATTCTTTCAGATGGCAGACAAAAGAACAGAAAGAATATATTTTCAAATAATTGCCCTGTTTAACCCTCTCAGCATTATGCATGGAAAATTCCGTACAGAAGTCTGGCTTTCTTATTCATTACACATGAAAATTTCTGCCAACTTTTAATGCATCTGATTTCAGTTTGGATGTGTATTGGAAGAAAAGAAATCAAGGTACAAAGTTAAAGAGTCATTTTTTAATTATAATAAAACAATATTTATTCATGCCATTTTGAGGAACTTTGAAATTTCAGGGCTAAACCTGTAATGCTGAAAGGTTTTATACTGAGTGGAACTACTATGAGCATTTAGAACAGCAGTAATGCGTTATGAATTAGATACAAGATGGTATAAATATAAAATGGCATTATGTATCATTCTTTTTTACAAAATATCTTTCCATTGTTAAAGATGGAAAGTGATGAAAGAAGTAGACATTAAGCTCTTTGGCCTTTTACATATTTCTATTAAAACTCAACTAATTCTCATCCCAAAACTGAAACTATTAAAATTATAGCTGTTTTCGCTGTTGCTGAAAATTGCACTGAGATGATCTGAGTATGTATTAAAAACTGAGATGATGTAGAGTGTTATTCTTGGCTATAATACGGTCTTACAGAATGACTTGAGAAGTCTAATAAAAGCAATAATAGCTGCTCATTAGAGATCACCTCTTCTTTGCATTTTTGCAAACTATTAAGGTAAAATATAAGGTAAATAAACAGAATAATAGAGATTCCTTATCATCAATGTCAATACATACAACTGATAGATTAAGTTTTGGCTCATGAACATATATGTGTAAGTTAAATTATAGTTGCACTTTTCAATTTATTTGCGCCGTCTTCTGTAATGGCTGTTTTCTGTTATTTTGTCATTCATCAGTATTTTCTATAGATATTTTAAATTAAAAATATCATAATATATATGTCCTTATTAATATTTTAAAGCAACAGCTCTAAAATATTACAAATTTTTAAGGAAACTTTTAATTTATCATAATTGAAAAAACTTGAAATTTAGCATAGTTTGCATTAGCATAGTTCTAATATTGAATATTTTAATTTGTCAGGTAATGTACTTCTCATATTTCAACTCTGAAGTTAATGTGAATTTAAGTAATGTGAAAAATATATTCTGTTATATTGCATATGTTTGAAGAAATGTGTACTTGTATTCTGGTAAGGTATATTGAGTAATACAGAATTTTTTACATGTCGTGCACTACTATATATCTTTTCATATAGATAGCTTCAGTAAGTAAATATTTTCCCAAACATTATCAGATATTCTACATATACCAAGTATTACACAACATAAAATAATTTTTATTAATAGAAAAAGATTTAAAACTATAATTATAATAAATATGAATAAGAAATTTAAAAATGTCTTGTGAGCATTTTTAAATCCCTTATATTCATGTTTATTGCAGTATCTCATTGTATTACATAAAAATTATATTTTTTTCTGATAATTATACATGCATAATTAGATATGTACATGTATATATATGCATGAAATCTTGTAGGATTTGATGTATCTGATAAGAATAATAAAGTTTCTTTTAACTTTAACCCTTTGAAGGGCAATGTTTGTCAATTTTTTAACCTCCTAAAAAATGAAAATTTTTCTACACCAAAAGTTCTGATCTTGAGTTTCTAGTGTTTTCTTTTGATTCTATATGGCAGCACTACCCTATGATTGTGCAATATTTTGCAATTATGAAATTAATATACCTCGTTTTAAGGTATCATGTTTGAAGATTCATAAATTCTATTGAAGGGGAAGAAAAAATAAAAAATCTACAAATGTATGACGTACAAATGCTAAATATTATATATTTTCTGCATTTAAATGAAAACTGTTAGTTAAAAGAAGATTATTTATACGATTTTAAAACCGGTATATAAAATATACCGGCGCGCATACAAAGGGTACAATGTTAATATATGGCAGCACCAGGCATCTCTCTATTCTGTGGGATGATGTAAATTACTCTATATTATAATTGTTTATGATGTAATAATTTGTTATTTGTGATTAATTTACCAGTTGTTTTGGATTAAATATTATGTTCATGGGTGGATGGGGACTTTACTGACCCTGTGCTAAGTATGATAAAAGTACCTTAGTTTCTTTTTATCCTTAGTTTACTCCAGCTAAAATTTTAATTTCCAAACTTTACTCTTTCCCTCGAAAAAAACTTCGATTTCAAAACTGTCGTCTGGCGTCAAAACATCATACAATTGTAGGGGTTAAATGTGGCATGTTAGTCCTGAGAGACACCTATTGCTCCCTGCTTTCCAAAACCTTAGAATGCAGAGAAAATGAAAAGAGGTGATTGATAGCTAATTTGGTAGTGCCGGGGCCAAGCTATCTCCACAATGGGGCAGTGATAAGATCAGACAAAAGAAAATTTCACTTACAAACACGGGAAAAAGGAATGCACTTTTGCACCTGCTAGAGAAATGGAAAAAATGCTGATTTGAAAGCTTGCTTTTATGCGTTACGGTATCCACGTCTTCGTTAATTTCAGAAGGAGACTAGGGAAACAAGAGAAACTTTTCCCAGGGTTAGGATATAAGTAAGAGGTTTTCGAAATAAGTCTTCACTATTGGTGAAAGGAGCGAATACATAAGGTCAGTCTTAGACGCAAACATTTATCTTCGGCAATTAAAAAGGCAGTTTCAGCTTATCATATTATACTAGTTCAATTACAGCATGATATGGTTTACGCATGCAGTGATATATTTGCTAATTTTTTTCATTAAATGATAATATTGAATTTAAATAACTTTCAAAAGCTTTTTACCCGTATTTTACATAAGTATGTTCAGCTGGGTGGCATCATCAAAGTTCCTAAAAATATATATTTTATTTTTAAAATTTTAAATTTCTAGTGAAATTTTAAAAGTTTTTGACTTAAGATTTACATAACTATAATCAAGCACTCATTTTTATAGACACGCATCAAAAGTACGCAATAATAGATTTAAAAAACAAAAATTAACTCATATATACCGGCTCTCAAAATTCAGGATTTCACTCTAGATTTTTTTTTAAGCCTTAATTTTGTGTTCTTAGGGTCCATAAAATACAATTAATGCAAAATTTTACCACAAATTAAGTTCTTTTATATACCGCCTCTCAAAGGGTTAATTTGTATTATATTACTGTTTCATTTCCATAAAAGAAAAGAATCGGAAAGGAATAGTAGGAAATTAAGAATTTCTTTCATTGTAATAATATCCAGGGCATAATGCTATGCTTCTTTTATGTATCTAATAGCTTAAAAATAGCTATACATCAGAACTTTCAAATACTAATCATGATTTGTGAACAGAGTTGCAATCATATAACTTGCAGATTTTGCTCAATCTTTGTGTAATTATAGATAGCACTGACGTGAATGTATTTGCAAATGTGGAGTCTGCTTTTCAAAAATATAAGAAAGTTTTAGTATTATAAAAGTATAAGAAAGTTGATAGTACAGGGTATCTATAATTAAAGAATCCTATTTCGAAGCTACCTACAAGCGAAACTAGTGATCAGAAAATTGTGAAATTTTGTGGTGGAATTAATGAAGGGATGAGAATTTCTTTCAGGAAAAAAAAAAAATAGTTACAAATAGCATCACCAGAGACATTTTACTTTGAAAACATGTAGTGAAAATTTAAATCTGAGTTGACTTCATGAAGCAACTGTTGTAAAACTTAGAAACATTACTGAAGACTTTGTTTCCAGTGTGCTTATTGCTCACAACGATGATAAATTAATGAGATTGTTAGTAAGATTGTTTTACCAAAACACTAATTCCACAGTAGCCTCTGTATGGAAATTTCGAACTTTGAAGAGGATTCAAGAGGTGCAATGAATGTTAAAATTCTTCGTAATATGATAATGATGTTTGAAGAAAGAGGATCCTTTTCTGTTTGTCCTGGAAGAGGAAGAAAACTTGCTTCTGCAGGACAAGCAGTATAGAATGTTGTGTTTCAAGTCATAAAGGACACAGCTTCAAACGTTTAGGCTAGCATCAATGTCCGGTGTACAGCAGAGGTGCTGGATAGACCATGTTCAGCTGTCCATGAGATTTTAAGGAATATCTTCCGATAGTATGCTTACAAACTTTTAGTAGTGCAGAGGCTGCTTCCACATGATTTTGACACTTGACTCCGGTTCTCACTTCAGTTTCTTGTTCCCGTTGAGGTCAATTCAGAATAGCCTTCGAATATCCTCTAGACAGATGAAGCGCATTTTCATTTGGATGGTGCAGTGAATAGCCACAACTGCCGAATTTCGGAATCATAAAATCTGTGTCCTGTCTTAGAGGTCCCATTGCATTTCCCAAATGTGATGGTATGGTCAATTATTCTCAGCCCGTACTTCTTTGAGGAGGTAAGTTCCACTGGTCCAGTGGCATGCTCCATCACCAGACAGCAATATTCATCACTGTTAGAGAACGAAATTCTACAAGCAAATCAGTCCTTCGCACGCATAATCTTTATGCGAGACAGAGCTCTTATACACATAACACGTTGTGTTACGAATGTTCTTATATGTCATTTTACAAAAGAATGTGTCATTAGCTGGCACTTTCATAACGTGTAGCCTCCCCGATCTCCAGACCTCAACCCAACACGATTTTCGGCTTTAAATATTAAAACTTTAAGAGCGTCAACTTCTTAGTTTTCAATTTCTAAGTTCTAAAAGTAAGGGGAAAGGTTTCACTTACCTTTCTTCCATCTAAAAATCGTGCTCGGGTGAGCTTGCATAAAGATAATTTCGAAGTTTTAGGAAATCTACATCTCAAGAAAGAAAAAAACTTTTAATTTCGAATATTTCAACGTTAAGATATACAGAAGCACACTAAATCAAAATTACATCCAAATCTTACATCTCGTCTATTCAACTGTCCTTTCATTCTCTTTGCCAAAAATTACGAACAAAAAAATAAAGTCATAATATTTCATCGCGTGCCACCTAATGAAAACAGAATCGTCTTTTTATTAATTTGTTTTATAGTTTTTCTTTACAGGCCGTTTTCGACACTCCCCACTTTCAGTTTTAACTCGTTTTATCCCAATTTATTTATTTTGTTGAGATTTGAGAAGAATCATGTTTTCTAAAGTTAATTCAACCTAAGTATAACAAAATTTGAAAAAAATATATATTTCATATAAGAAATCTGACCCGTCCTCTATATAGGACACTGGGATAAAGGGGATAAAATTTGCGCTTACATGTTTTCCTGTTTTCTTCAAAGATGAAAAGTGATTTCCAAGTACAAAATTTTACTTTATTTGAATATTAATATCTTATTTGCAAAATAGTTCAATTTTCAGTTGAATTTTCTTTGAATCTTGGTGGAAAGGTCCAAAGCAAGCCTAACAAAGTGTTTTGTCACTTTTCCCACTGTATGTTTTGGGTTTTCCTTTGCAGCCCTCTCTTTGACAACGACGCTGTTTTTCTCGCTTTAGTAAAAAATGGCCAACACTGTCTTTTCGGACGTCTCCTTTTGCACCAGAAGGTACAGTCGAGATCCTAGGTCTACCTCTTGTTCTTATCACAGATGTTTTTAGATAAACTTTTGTTACAACTCTTCGGAACTCCTTCAAGTTTAGGGCTTCATTTTTGTTGAGAGTTTTGTGAATTATCCATGCGTTTATCATAGCCATATTCAATGAACGTATAAAAAGTGGCCAGTACACTTTTTCCCACGAATTTTAATGGAATAAAGTCCAGCCAACCAGTCGTGATGATCCACACCGCCCATATGTTTGTTGTAAGAATTTATCAAATTCGGCATCTTCACGTTTACTTTATCTTTGTGTCCTCTTACTCATCTCTTCACATCAAAAATGGTTCTAAAGTGTTGAAATTTGTAGCAACAGTAACAGTACTATTGTCATTCCATCGAATGTCCATCAAATGCAAAATCAGACGTGTCTCTTTCTTTCTTCCGCATAGATTTAGATTCTTCTAGAGGGCACTCATGGTTTATCCGATTTTCTCGTATGGTTCCTGTAGCTCGGAAACCCTGTTCACAAAGACTTTTCAAAAGATCAATGGTGGTAAAAAAGTTGTCAAAATATAAAGTGTAGCTTGAAGGATTTACGATATTCTCTGTTAGTTTCATCACAACCCGAGTACCTAGAGGACTACCCTCATTTCTTGCATCAGATTCTTTACCGCAATAGAGAGAAAAGTTGTAACAATATCCCTTGCTTTCACAGAGAGCCCAAAGTTTATATCAAAAACGAATTGGCTTACCTCGGATAAACTGTTTCAGACTCTTCCTACCGTAATACTTGATGATCATTTCATCAATGCAGAGATTTGCAGAGAAGTGTCCAAATTTCATAAAAAATATTATTGAGTATGACAAACAAAGGTTTTACTTTGAAGGATCGATCCTGGGCATGCTGACTTACGGTTCCATTGTCGACAAAGTGTAAATAAGATTTCAGCTTTTGGAAGCGGTTTCGTGACATGGTATTTTTCACCAGGGTAATGCCAAGGTCTTCGGCATCTGACCAGTAGTCACGTTCACAGGTATTTGAATGATAACTAGTTAAAAGCAAAATTCATACAAAAACACGTATTTCATCAGCAGTGGTAAAGAAATTGTGTTCATTTTTTACATGTGTTGCATATCGCAGGTTCTTTTACAATGAGATCGTAAACTTCACTGAAATAAAACTGCTTTTTTTGCTCTTTGTTGTCGAAACACTAGAGATTGTGGATGGTTCAGGCTCGAAAGTATCTCCAGTTTTAACCTCCAGAGACTCATGAACATCTTTTATAATAATATCACCAGTATTTACTTCATTCTCATTCCCTTTATCTTCGTCAGTTACTTCACTAGCATCTGGTGGTAACACAGCAGTTTCAACGTCGCTCTCATCTGAATCTAAACTATTTAGTAAATACAATGCTTCCTCTAACTTCAGAAACCTTTGTACTGACATAACTCAGCAGAAGTAAAACACTAGAAGGGAAATTATTTTTGTTACTCTTAGAAAGGGAGAAAGAATGAGTCAACTGCATGCGTATCGTCCCACTGTCCTATTTAGAGGACAGTTAAAAAATAATGAGCTAGAACCTACCTAAGAATAATATAACTCTGATTTACCACTAGGATGATAACGAAAGAGTACTATCACATAAAAAATGTCCAAAGTAAACTGAAAAAGAATTATGCAACCGCAAAGAGATGATACAAACCACGCCCATTAATGCGATGAATAGACAAAATGCCCAGGGGAAGGAGGAGGGGGAGAGAGCCATAACTCATGCTAGCAGAAGCTAATACATACCCCTGCATGTTCCAGCTAACAAAATATTCGCAACAAACAAATAGTGATTTCCACATGATATTTTTCAGCAGTTCTCTAAATAGGACAATGGGATAAAATGGGTTAAACAACTTCTTGGTAAAACTCAAACATCTGCTAGGTAATCACTTTCTTTGGTTTTATTAGTCTTCCATAACGTGAACGCTGAGGCTCCGATGGTCGAGTAGGAGTTGGATAATCAATTGATACTCTGAAAT
Organism: Stegodyphus mimosarum; assembly: GCA_000611955.2. NCBI lineage: Eukaryota > Metazoa > Arthropoda > Arachnida > Araneae > Eresidae > Stegodyphus > Stegodyphus mimosarum. Next base: position 2,809 of record KK120562.1, on the reverse strand, counting down.
CCTCAGTTCTCCTCTCCAGTACAGCTCCATTATTAGAACAGGATTGGCATGAAGTGTTTCCCTCCTTTGGACGTCCTTCTGTACCTGGATCTAAATTAGAGGGTACAGAATGTATTTCATAATAATCTGAAAATGAAGGAAAGTTAGTAGGGCATAAAGATTTTTTTTCCTTTTCCTGCAATTCCAAAGGGAACAATTTTTGCACAGGACGTAAAAAGGAACCATATGCTGTTTTTACTAGAGCTACTTTAAGGGGACGGTGGACTTTAAAAATTATTTTTTTAAGTTTTTGTTTCGTCAATGAGAGATTTTGTACATGTATGTCTTAAAACACCAGTTTGTAAAATATATGTTCAAAATTTCAATTTATTTTAAATTTAAATTTTTTTAACAAATAATTAATTATTTTAATAAAAAATTAAAAATGCTCCTTGCGCTCTAATTTTAAATATTTTTTTCTAATTTTTGCTTTATGTTACTTATAAAAGGTAGACAAAAGTATCTGTGTATCCGTTATTGAATATGAGAAATAGTAAATTTTTTTAAATGATTTTTGTGAACCAAAACCCAATTTTCAAAAAAATTTCACATTTTGTCAAACGTTATTGCACATTTAAAATTCTTAATATACTGATATCCACAAATGCATACACAGATCTACTGTAATATATAATAAGATAGTTCTTCCCAAATATCATTCATTTTTAACTAAAAATGAGACGCATGGAGCATTTTCAAAACATACAAATAGCGAAAAAATTCGTTTTGAGAAAAATGAGTTTAAAGTTTTCTTCAAAGTTACCTTTAATGCATGGTCATAAGAAACAGCAAATTGACTTTACATGTGAATTTGTAAATATTAGATATCATTTTGATACAATTTAACTATTTTTAATCCCATAATATTAAATATGACAAAAATAAACATATCGCAAATTGTCGTGTGATTCGACATAGAAACAATTTATGCATCATAACCAATGAAACTTTTAAAATGCACCCGCACTATACGTTTTACCTTCATTTGTAACATTTATTTTATCATTTAGTGTATTACAATATTTTTTACTGTTTCTGCTTTTTTTCCAAGCAGGTAAACTTCTCTTTTTGCTTTGGTTCAAGCGACGCTGATCACGTTTACTTGCAATGAGAAGGGAAAGCGAGTTTGCTTCCTTTTGTTCTATGCTTATAGCATTTACACAGCCAAAGTTAAATTCATTAACAGCTGATAACACTGATATTTCTAGCCTTTTTTTAGATATAAACACTTCTTTTGGGCAATTTTTCCAAATTAAACTATGAATACTTTCATTAGCATTTTGTGTTTTACCAGAAATGCATCTGGACAGCAATTCTGTACTCGCTAGCCTTTGATATATTGGTAATATCTCAGAAAGAACACTTTCGGATACTTTCGTTTTCATAGTCTTGTGTGACTTGGGCTTCTCTTCACTTGCTACTGCACGTTGGTAAAAACACCATGACAAAGTTCCAGTAGGACATTTTGAATGTTTTGGTGAAACATCAGTAGACGAGCAGTGTAGTAAGCTTGCATAAACTGCAGATTTCATTTTATCTACATCAGGTATATTGTCTTTTATTGCCTTTCGATAATAGTTTGTTAATTTTAAAATTGTCGCTTCCTTCATATTGCCTTCTTTCCGTCCACCGATACACACGCCTCTGCTACGTAGCTCTTTAACTTTATTGCGCAATCCTGCCCCCAAACGTTTCGCAACATGGTTGATGCATTCTTCTTTAGTAATTTGTACGTCATTCCCATAAAGATTCAGAGTTAGTAAATGATGATATGTTTTTGCATCCCCATCAGATAGTATTCCAACATATCTCATATTACACACGCTTATGGATCGCTTCCATAAAATTTCTGCTGCCTTCATTTCCATAGCATTAGAAGAACCAGAAAAATTTTTTGAACACTCTGATTTATGGCCTTCTAACCATATATGAAATTCCCCACTATTAGCACCCATATCTCGTTTCGCACACACACATTCAGGACAATATTTCGACAGAATTTCATAGTCAATAACTAACCCAGTTAAAATATCTATGACAATACCTATTCCATAAAGGGATGTATGTCCACGTTTTTGCCATGTGCCATCGTATGACACTGTTATATCTAAACACTCGTCATTGTTTATATTAATTAAATTTTTATGCTTGTTTCGAACAATATTTCGAGAAAACTGAAGAAAATCATCTTTTAGTTTTTCCTTTTCTTGCGACAAACTATGTAAACATTTAGCAAATGTCTTTTTATCCATAGCATGAATTCCCATAATCATGGAAAATACTTCTAAGGCGGCGTGGCCTTTTCCTATTTTCAAAAATGCTTCGACAAGTTTTTTGTTCACATCAAAAGTATTTGACTGCTTTACCCGCTCACTTGAAAATGTTGAACTAAATATTTTACCACAGTTTTTGCAAAGTAATTCAAGTTTTGTAGCATATCCATATATTCCTTTCGAAACAATAGTTAAAGAATTAGTTGAGCACTCATCACATTTTATATTGCACAACAATGGATCCCACATCCTATGATTCATCAAAATATATGAATCATCATTTTGATTATCACAATCAGACTTTACTACTAAACATTCATTTAGTTTCTTTTCACTGGCACTTACTGAAGTATTCCCTTGAGCTATAGAACTTTCAGAAAATGTTATTTGTTTATTTTCGCAAGGAACTTCTGCACTGTTCAAAGTCGCATCACTTTTCGAATTAGCTGTCCATCGCTTTTCAATTTTGCTGACAGCTGCAAGTTTTTTCTTCGATG
>KK120561.1:413094-525228 GCA_000611955.2 Stegodyphus mimosarum | reverse complement strand
TTTTAAGTCAAGTTGGCTGCTTCTTAATGAAGAGAAAAGAACAATTGATGAGTTAACTACTCAGTTATGCTCTCAACAAAGAGAATATAAAGAAGAAAAATCTAAAGGTGATGTCCGAAATCAAGATGCATTAGAAGCTAAAGCAAGCAAAATAAAAGAAATTTCAAAGGTAAAAAGCAAATAGGAAAATGCAACTATTGCCACCAGAGTGGACATTGAATTAAATTTTGTCGAAAATCGTAGAAGATGGAAGACCACTGAAAACCAGTCAAAATGATAAAGTCTCAAGAAAAGATGGTGTTATAGCAGATATGTCCTTATTAGCTCTAGAAGAAGAAGCTTTCTCATCTGAAAAGATTTGCTATGACTGGTTTGTGGATAATGGTGCTTAAAAGCACATTACCAATAATAGTGATTACTTCACAGAATTTGAAAAATTTGAAATACCACATGGAATTACTGCTGCAAATGGCAAAATACTACCAACTGTAGGTAAAGGAACTTTGAAGATTATGACAACAATAAAAGGAGAAAAACAATTCAAAGAATTTAAAGAAGTTTGGTTTGTTCCAGGTATTAATAAGAACTTATTCTCCGTACTGGCTGATCAAGATAAAAACTAAAATAGTAGATTTGAATCAACTGCAGAAGAATGTTGGTTGAAAATTAACAATGAAGTTGTACTATATGGTACAAGAAGCATAAGTGGTGGTCTGTATAAAATTCATATGGAAGTAATTGTTCCGAATAACCCAGAGAAGTCAACATAGCTGCCACAAGTGATTCAACTCTGCAGTTATACCACGAACGCTGGGGTCATCAGGACAAACATCATATTAAGAATGTCCTTGAAGAACAGATGGGTATCAGAGTTAAACTAGACAGTCAATTCTGTGAACCCTGTATATATGGGAAAACACATCATCTAAAATTTGGCAGTAGGAGGAAGAAAACAAAGCCTGGAGAACTTATCTCAACGGATGTTTGCGGACCCTTTGACGAATCCTTCAAAAGGTATCATTATTTTGTAGTCTTCAAGGATCATTTCACCAAATTTAGGTATGTATTTTTCCTTCGCCATAAATCAGAAGTTGCAAAAGCAGTTGAAAATATGCTAGCACATGCAAAAAACTTAAGACATACCATCAAAGAGTTGTTAAGCAACAATGGTGGTGAGTTTGATAATGAAAATGTTAGGCTTATTCTAAGACAAAATGGAATTCTTCAAAGATTAACTGCCCCCTATACCCCACAGCAAAACGGTGGGAGCGAGCGAGAAAACAGAACCTTGGTAGAAATTTGCAAGAACTTTGAAGAATTCTAATTCTGAAGTTAATTTTCCCTCATCATTATGGGCTGAATTTATTAGCACATCTATTTATATTTTAAACAGAACAGGGAAAAGCTCATTATCAAATGTAAGTCCTTACGAATCTTGGATGGGACAAAAACCCAGAATAAGACATATGTGTATAAATGGATCCACCTGTTTTGCTCACATACCAGATCAGAGATGCAGGAAAACAGATAAGAAAGCCGTAAAGGGCTACCTACTAGGATATGATGGAAATGAATGATATCGCATCGGGATAAAATAAACCAGTACTGTTATCTGCTCATAAGATGTAGTATTTCAAGAAAAACCTCTGAAAAATTGTAAAGATCCAGTAGAAATACTTTTGCCTGAACCTAAAATACAGTTACCTGAAGCTGAAAATGGCAGGAAGCAAGATCAAGAAGATTCAGAAGATCAAACAAGTTCTGGAAGTGAAAATGAAGATGAAAAAGAATCACCTGCTTTGAGCTTAAGAAAGTGCAGTGCAATAAAAAGGCCTCAATGTTTTGAAGATTATGTGATGGCATCTGAAGTTTTTATGTGTGATGTGTATGAAACACAGTCATACAAAGAAGCCATTAATTGTAAAAAACAATATTTCTGGAAAAAGGCCATGGATTTTGAAATTAGCTCCTTAAAGAAAAATGACACCTGGACACTAGAAACTCTTCGAGATGAAGCAAAAGCTCTTCCTTGCAAATGGGTCTTTCGAATCAAGAAAAATCCAAATTATACCGTGGATAAGTATAAAGCAAGACTTGTGATTAAAGGCTTCAATCAGAGACAAGGTATTGATTATGATCAAGCCTTCAGTCCAGTCACAAAGCTAGGAACTGTGCATTGACTCATAAGCATTGCAGCTAGTGAGAATATGCATCTTATGCAATTTGATATTTGGATTGCCTTCTTGTATGGTGATCTAGAGGAAACCATCTATATGAATCAGCCTGAAGGATATAATGATGGTACCAATAAAGTATGCAGACTCAAGAAAAGCTTGTATGGGCTAAAACCAGCTCCCTGATGCTATAAATGTTTCGAAAAATTTCTGATGGACCTTGGGTTTAAGGTCAGTGAAGCAGACTCATGTCTATTCATTCGAGAAGAAAACGGTAAGAAGCTACTCATAGCACTCTACGTGGATGATGGACTGATCACTGCTACTGATGAAGAAGATTCCAGAAACTTTATAGACCAGTTGAAGTTAAAGTTTAAAATCACCAGCAAGCCAGCTTCATATTTCTTAGGACTAGAAATACAGTGTCTTGAAGATAGAAGTATTAAGATAAGGCAAGAAGCATATGCCACAAAGCTCCTTCGATTTGGCATGAGTGACTGCAGGCCAGTTCATACACCCATTTTGAAAGATAAAGTAGTTTACACAGAAGAAGTTAATGAAACAGATATCCCTTAACGTGAAGCTGAGGGAGCGTTGATGTATTTGATGATGGGGACAAGACTTAGCATACTCTATTAGTGTTTTGTCATGTAAATTAGAAAATCCCTCTAAAGAAGACTGTGTCAAGGTTAAACGTATATTTAGATACATTGCAAATCCAAGCAAAAATGCACTGTTTATAAATAAGGCTATAAACCAGGAATTTTAGAATGTTTTAGTGATGTTGATTTTGGTGGATGTATTCAAACAGGCAGATCAACCAGTGGAGTAATATGTTTGTATGCAGGTGGAACAATATCTTGGTTGAGCCAATGCCAAGCCAGGGTTGCAACATCAACTACAGAAGCTGAGATAGTTGCAGCAAATGAAGCTGCAAAAGAGGTCATTTGGCTGAACAGACTGATTACTGGTGTTTCTTCCTTGAAACAAGTGCCAACCATCTATGTAGATAACAGTGCTACAGTAAGACTAGCCTGAGTTTTATAACAGGACCAAGCACATAAGTCTAAAACATTTTTTTATATGGGAGAAAGTACTGGAAGGTAAAATCAATGTGCAGCAGATTTCAACAGAAGTGCAAGTTGCAGATTTGCTGACCAAGCCCTTGCACAAACCAAGACTCTTGATGCTATGTGAAAACATTGGACTAGTATAAACTATAGACCTTGATTAATTTAGAACTCTAATTTAAAAGTGTGATTTTTTTTTCTTTTTAACAAGGGGAAGCGTTGAAGTTATTTATGTTACAAAGAAAAACAAGGTACTGTAATTTTTATTTTATATATTTGTTTGGCAACATCTCAGAATATACTTCAACTTTTACTTTAAGAAGCTCAGTTGAGTGTTTTGTTTTTCACTTTGTCATATAACTTAACTTGCATTAAAAGCATGGACTAGAAAAACATTTAGTAAGATTCTTCTTCAGTTTTAGCATATTTAATCTTAAAATGCTACACAGACTACCTTCATGAAGTTTTCTACACACAGTTGACATTGACACCAACCTTCCGGTGGCTGCAGCAAGGGAGGATCTAAGAAGAGTCGGAGTAGTGGGTCTATTCCTGCGTGCACATAATGTCAAATATTGGTCATCGGTGCTCATCGTAGTAGATGGCCGTCTTTGACTGAACATCCTAGATGCCAAATCTGTGGTTTGAAATTGCCTCCAAAGTCTATAAACCACAGAAGGACTCACATTTACACATCTGGCCACTTCTGTTTGACTTTGTCCTGCCTCTAGTCTCCCAATGGCTCTCCGTCATAATTCTGCAGGCAAATGATGCCTGGAGGTCATTGTTACGAACTAGCTAACTCAGACTTCTGATGTCACTATCACAGTGAAATATGTGGGCTTGCTCTCAAACATGGACTTTTATGCTCCTCGCAGATGACGTATTCCGAGTGCAGCGCTGCTAATTTGCCTATTGCAGTTTTACTCAGTTATTCTTACTTGGCAACATATTCAAATTTTACACGGTTTGGCTCATTTTTGAGGGAGTTATTGCTATTTTTGTGATTTTTCCTTAATTTATGATAACCAGTATATAAAGTATTTCTGAAAATTCAGAGAGCATGAAGATCCGTTTATAATTTCAATGCTCAGCAGTGGCTAAATGGAGGCTCATTGACCATGTCTGTTCCAACAATATGCTGATGATTCTCTATAAGTTTTCTTCTATGTTATTTCTATATTACTCAACAAGAATTAAATATACAGTGTACAAAGTTTGAGATCCAGAATCATTGGGACTTAGGCAATTCTGAATTTTTGAAATTTCCAGATATTAGATAATCAATTTAAACTTAGCAAAATAACATGCAGAAATTATTACATTTAAAATATTCTTTAGTAATATTTCTTTAAGAGAGTAGAAAAGAAAAATTTAAAAGAAACACCTTTTTCTGAAGACCATCACATGAAATTAAAATATGACTCAAAGCAAAAATGGTGATATTTTCTGAATTTAAAACCAAAAAAAAAAAAAATAAATAAATAAAGATATTCGCCATTTCATAAACTGAATAATGACTGATGTATTGTCATCATTGCATAAGACTTCAATTTCAGTATTTTCATTTAGCATTTCTTCTCTTTCCATTAATCGGATTTTTTTGTTGTAGTTGTTGTTTTGTCTTCAGATCTACAGCTCATCATCATCATGACATTTGGTAGCTAGCTATAAATTATGCTAATATTTTTTAAAATACCTGCAGAGATGTATCTTATAATCCTCTCATACACCACACATCAAATTTCACGTTAAATTTCACGTTTCACGTTAAAGTATTTCTACAACTCTTAGGTGGCCTACATCAATTTTTAAAAAGCAACTATATATCTGCATTTTAATGCATACAAAAATCTGATACCCATTAGTTGGTTGATGGATGTATAGTTTCAGGGAGAGAAGGAAACAGAGATGTTATTAATTATTAAAATAGTAATTTTGATAAGATTTATGATAATGAATATAAGAATAAAATAATAAGTTGTTTCAAACCAGAAAGTTAAGGGAAGAACACAATTTGCTATGTTAACAGAGCTTAAGTTGCTTAAAATCTAATTTGTTCTCCCTTCCCCTCTGCTATGCCAAAAAAATCCTTTTACGGTACATCTATCTTGACGGCATATTTTTCCATTCCTAGACTTTCCATTTTACAGTATATTCCTCCATTCCTAAACTTTCCATTTTACAGTACATTCCTGCATTCCTAGATTTTAGGAAATAAAGTAAATTCTCTCTCTTTAATAGATTGAGTTTGGATATTAGATCATTCTGGATGATGGACAGACATTCAGATTTTAAATTTCATACAGTACATACAGTGTACTCTTGATTATTATGGTACAGAATAACTGTGTCTTTTCATAACTCTTGCTGAGGAAGATGATGATTTAATGAAGTTCTGTAAAAAAATGACTACATTAGAGGCCATATACAAAGTAGCAAAAGTTTGGTCGAAAGTAAAACTAATAATACTGGTTCAGTAATGGAGAAAGATTCTTCCTAATATTTAAATCAGAGATTTATCTAATTGCGAGGAAGTTCAGGCAAAAACTGAAGTTAAATACCAAAAAACTGAAATGTAAAATTCTTTGAAATTACCTATCAGGAAAACATTGAGGAATGATTTGATTGTGATTTGACTGAGCTGGGCTTTTAATGCTTGAGTGATGTAGATATCATTTTAAATGTGACAAGAATAGAAGGGGAAGAGAGTTAGACTAGAAATACAAGTGAAGAAGATATCGACAATTTCATTAATTTTGAGACAGCATTAACTCCTGTTGAAACTGTATTGGACATCATCAACCAAAAAGGATTCGAATACAATGATAAAATATGCACATTTTGCAAAATATGCAGTGAAATATTTAAACATTTGCAAAAACAAAGTATATGCAGTGAAATTCGACAAATATTTAAACATTTCCAAAAACAAAGTAAAATTACTGATTTTTTAAAGCAATAAACACATAAAATATGCATGGAAATTTATAGTTTGGATTATCCATGTTTTTAATTATCTGCGAACTGTGTCCCCAGTATTCAATATGCATAAAATTGACAGTTCAGATTATCCTTGTTTTTCAGTTATCTATGACCTGTATCCCTAGTATTAGCCCAGATAATCAATGGTACATTGTATATATTTAAAATACAATTTCCAAGTCAGATTCATGGTGCTGATTAGGGTAGCTGAATGCACACTGGTGGGGAAAATTAAAGGAACAACTAAAAACTCAGATAAACTGAGAGGTTTTGCACCTAAGAATGTGGAACTTGCAAAAGTTCTTTATTTTGATATGCTTCACATATCTACAAAATGCAGAATTGCCGACTTCTCTAAAAAATTAATTTAAAGAGAACATAGGAAATGTGATATAAAGTTAGGTTGGGAAAGACTGATATTAAAATTTTGTACAGATACAAACAAAAACATTCTTAAAGTGAATGGTCATCTCTGAAATGTAAGCTTCATATCAACTTAGCATGCTGTGTATTAGATTGCCCAGAAATTCTTGCAGTAACAAAACATATTTGAGAGGAATATTGCCTAATGGAGAGTGTTAGGTGAGGGTTGCAGTGCTGCAAATCAACATCCTAGTGCATTCTACATGTTTTATATTGGATTTATATCCGAAGAATATGCAGACCACTACATCCACTGGATTCTTTCATCCTCAGCATAATGGGTCCCTAGTGCAGTGTGATGAAGATGGGCATTATCTTCCATTAGAAGGAAGTTACTATCTATTACACCATTAATATTCATCAACTTCATATAAAGATGAAGAACTTAATCTCTGTATATTTCAGCATTCATAGCTCCACTGGTAAAAGTGTATATGTCACCTTCAAAATGATGTCTGTCCATATTGTGATTCCGCCACCTTGATACCAATGTCTTTCACTTTTGTTTTCAGATTTACTGTGTGTGTTTTGCTTACTCCAGATGGCAACACATCTAGAATTACTCTCCAAACAAAAACAAGACACATTAGTAAGCATAACTTGGCTCCAGTCCATGGTATTCCAATCATGATAATCACCACTGCAATTAAGTGCATACAAATCACAGATTTCCTTGCATACAGCCCTCTTTTACGCAGCTTGTCATCCATGGTATAACTGGATAATCAAGTTGCTGTAGCTACAGTAACTCCCTTGCAAATTGGGCTAATATTAGCTGTCTATTTCTTTCAGAAACCATAACCAAATAATAGTTTTCCGAATCTGTTGTAGCATATTTTTTATCTTGACTAGGTTGTCTTAATACGTTATCATGTCTTGAAGCTTTTTCCTATGTCTTGACATGACACCTTTGACTATTTTCTGATGTTTACAGAACTACATCCAAATCTTTCCTGCTTCCATTCTCACAACCACATGCCATTTCTCACATTCCATGAAATGCTTTCTCAACAATATAGTCCACGTTCCACAAGAAAATATTTTATCCAACTACTTATACAATTCTTGAAATTAGAATCTGAAGCTCAACCTTTTCCCACATACCAAAAGAATAGGTAAAAACATTTGCATAGTTCTGCATAGCAAAGTTGACTACCATTGGACTACATGATAATGCTGAGCATGAGCTACTGACCACCTTTCATTGGACTTGTTACTCAATTAACATAAATCATCTTTTCATAGTTGATTTTTACCATTTTCTGCCAATGTACCTTTCAGAATCCTTTATCAAAGTAATTTTTCTTAACTTAATATAAATGAAAAACTGTTTTCATTTAAATATGCTCCATGAAAAAGCATTTGTTAAGCCAGAAGCCTCCCCCCCAAGAATCAGTTTTTAATATATTAGATCCAAACTCCTGAGATCTTTACAAAATCGTTCGCCATAATAAATTTTCCATATATTATATTAATAAAGAAACATAAAATTTACTATTGATAGCTGTGAGCTGAAAAAAAATAAATTCATGGATCTTTTCAATCAATGACCACTGCTAGTATCCTATTCATACTTTCAATTTTCTGTAATAAAAAAAAAAAAAAAAAGACATATGAGTCTGGTGAAACACATTTCTTTGAAGGGTTTCGTGGTCAGTATCAAAAACAAATTTTATTATTTTCATTTTAAAAAATTTTATTCATTCATTTAGTTAGTTTTGCTTTGTTTTTCTATAAAAAATGGAAATGTATAACACTCGTGTCATAAACCATATGAATTCTGCATCTGCAAGCATCTAATTTATTGTTATCAAAATGAGGTCACTTAAGAATCTTAATGCAAGTTTTTCTTATACTCAAATTTATACTAAATTCAATAGTTCTTAAATGACTTTTAAAAATTAAACTGATGGAATTACAAATTGCACACACTCTCTTAGAATATATATTTTTTTTTAATGCAGGCATTCTTGTATTAATGAAAATTTCAAGAATATAAAACTACTGAAAAATTTCATTAATATATAAAGCTACTGAAAAATTTCATTAATATATAAAGTTACTGAAAGTTTCAACCATCCATATTATCAACTAAAAATCAATGTAACACTAAAAAAATGTAATATTCTAATTTTAATATTAACAATATTTATAATATAAAAAGTTAAGTAAGTATAAAAAATAATATCATTTGGCATTATGAAGCAACTTAAACATTTTCTTCCGATTACAAAAACAACTCCTTAAATGCAGAGATGTGTGGCATTAAATAAAAGCAGTAGATGAAATATATAAACTGTTTTTTACTATTGGAGTATCAGATCCACCAACTATGCCAAGCCCTAAACCTGATTTCTCTCTGTGAATATCAACAACCATCTCCGTCCCAACGGCATCTAATATGACAGATGAATCTGAAAACTCTGCAGGTGGTGGAATAGGACATGCTGGCAAAGGCAGATTTGGAGAAACACTGTTGGAAGAGGGAGACGGGCACAGAGGAGATGGTGTAGAACCTATAAAGCACAAATCACTTACTACTTGATTTAGTGAAATTAATAACGACATACATCAAAAATAGAAAATCCGTTAAAATACTGAGCAACAACACATTTTAAATAACTACAAATAGTAATAAAAAGTAATTATTTACTTCTTATATACATAACACTTAATTTTCTTGTGAAAAAGACAAAACAGAATAACAAATTATGCTACACAAATACAGCATAAAAAAATGAGAAGTAATGAATTACCCTCCATTACTGGAAAATAATAAATGTATTACAAATAATATCCTGAGGGTTTTTTTTTTCTCTCTCTCTCTCTGTAACACTTAAAATTTATTTCTCCACTCATTCCACTTTTTTTTAAATATTAGAATAATGTTTTTGATGATAAAAAAATTAAATAAAATTTACTGTTCAAACTACACTTCAAGTGCCATTATCGTATAAAAAAGGGGCTTCTTAAAAAATAAAATAAATGTACTGTGATTTTAAAGAAATTTTGGCCGAAAAAATGAAAATAAAATTTTTACTTGAAAGCATAAATTACAACCTCCCAAAATAACTTCAGTCATATGCCATGTCTGCTTCAAAATATGTAATTTTCCAAATTTATTCAATTTCAGCTCTTCAAACGGCAATAAACACAAAAGATTACATTGCAAGTAAAATAATACCTACTTGCATCAAAAGTAGATATTATTCTGCTTGTGATGTTTGTATTTTTTATGCTTCAAAAAAACGTTTTATACATACTTTTACTCAAATCGCTTTCCGGGAATGGTCCTAAACTGTTTCGAGGCCTTTTGTCGTGGTTTATATCATTGTGCATAGGACTTGCAGCTGGTTTGTGTGAATTTACAACTAAAAATGTTATTGGGCCATCTTCATTTTTTAACACTGAAGCTGCCTATAAAAAAAGAGTTTTGTATCTTTATCTTTTTAGAAAATGAAAACATTCCTTTCCTGTTTCAAAAAATAGAGAAAATAAATACAATGATATTAAATTAGCAGTAGTCATCTTTTAAATATAGCAGGTTAAATGATTTTACACTATTTTAATTCCAAGCTGATATATATATATATATATAAAATACGGAGAGTAACATGGAGAGTTTTCTTTTTATAATATATATATATAAAGGTATATAATATAACAAGCTTCTGACAATTAATTTTGCTTTGTTTCCCTGAAAGGAAAATTAATGAGCAGTGGCCCATAAAAAATTATGCAGATATAACTAAATAAAAAGGAAAAATTTATGCTGCAATATTCTTTATACGTTTTTATTACCATAAAAAAATTTTGTTGCTTACCACACACATATTATATGTTTAAGAAATTTTATCAAGATTAGTTATACTCCTGACTACAGTAAAATACTGAATATCAAGTATAAAAATTCACAGGTATAAAATACCTTTTACACTACAGTTTATTCAGTTAAAACGTTTTCTTAACTGTAATTGCATTTGATGTTGTTTAAAATATTTTCACTATAAACATCAGCAAAGCACAGCCAATATTATAATAAAGCTATCTCATTAATTACTATTGCAGAATATATATTTTTTTCATTTTTTTGTAACTGAAAGCTTTCAATACAAATGCACATCACAATCTGTAAACTATTTAAGAATATACAAAAAACACAACTTAAAAAAAAAAGTGCTCGCTCTTAGATACTAACTGCAGAATTATTCCAGAAAATTTCTTTTTTAAATTTTACTAACTACTTCAGATTTTAAAAACTTCATATAAGAAACTATAATCATATATATCTCCCACAATCTTGATGACAATTTCTCAAATTAACTAATCTTTGAATTTCAAACAGCAAACAATAAATTAAAATAGTGCTGGATTAACCAAGCACGTGTTTAAGGCTTCAAGAATATGGGCACCACAAAAAAGGTCTTGGAACTCAAGGAAGAGAGGCATCTATAAAAATTTTTCATTATTGGTTTTACCATGGAAAAAAAAAAAAAAAAAAAAACAGAAATTAAAATGTAAAAAGGATGTAGGTCCATCAAAATTTTTTAAGTGCTTTGAGCCTTTAAAAGTTTTAATCCGGTTCTGGATGTATACACATATACACATGTGAATTAGTCCTCCACTTGACTCTTCCCATGCATGCAGCGCTCTCCTGTTTCCATACATATATACCACTTTGTCACTTCTCTTAGTTATTCTGTCACTAAAGTGTACATAACGAGCTTATCATATCAGGAGAAACTCTTCCAAGAAATGAGCTTTTCCTTCTTCTACCACTGGAGGGTTCCTAGTCAAAACAGTTTCAGTGGAACCAATGTCCCAGCTAAATGAGTGGGACATCTTGAATTACAGAAAAAAGTGCTTTGCTTGAAGCTTTGTCCCAAATAGGATTCCTCAAAGAATGGGTTTTTCACATAGGCCAATCAATCAGATATCCTGAAAGCTAAAATTCTAGAAAATATCTCTTTTGACACACTACTGAGGGTAGGTAGTATGTGTGGTAGCAATTTAACAAGGGCAAGGTGTCATTTCTCCAGCTCTGAGTTGAGTTTGTTTCAAGTTCTGTCGTATTTTAAAGAACAGATTTGAATTCATTTATAAAAATATGTGTTTAATATTAATCAACTATATATGCTCCGTTATTTGTTACAACCTGTTGCCATCTTTCAGGTAACCTGTGAATTCCTGTTTTGTAGAATTTCTCATCCTTGGAGTTAAAATAGTCAGCAACTGCCTTAGAAACACTTTCAAAAGATTTGAATTTTTTTCCCGTTAGATAATTTTGCAGAGATCTGAACAGGTAATAATCAGATGGTGTAATGTCAGGTGAATACGGTGGGTGACTAAGGACTTCCCATCCTAACATATTCAGTTTTTGTTACGTCACCATTGCAGTAGGCGGGCGAGCATTATTGGGGTGGAACAGTATTCCTTTTCAGGACGCTAAAGCTGGCCTTTTTTCTTCGATAGCTGCATTCAGTTTATCCAGCTGATTGCAGTACAGATCCACGTCGATGGTTTTTCCCTGTTTCAGCAACTCGTAGTACACTGGTCCTTTCCTGTCCCACCACAAACAAAACAGTACTTTTCGTTCATGGATACTTGGTTTTGAAACTGTTGCTGATGATATTCCTGGTTTGCAGTAAGATTTTTTGCTCTTAATATTCTCGTAAAGAGTCCACTTTTCATCTCCAGTAACCAGCCTGTTCAAAAACGACTCTACATTGTGTCTAATCAGATGTGATGTACACATTCTTACACGATCAGACAAATTCTTTTCCGTTAGTTCATGTGGAACACAAGCACTTTGCTTTAACACAAACCCAAGAGTTTAATGTGATCGCCGACAGTTGCATGATGAATGCCAAACTCTTCTGCAAATTCTCGACTTGTTAAATGTGGATTATTTTCCAACATGGATCGCAAAACATCATTATCGATGTTGAATGGTCGTCCAGATCGATCACTTTCTTTCAGGCTCAGATCGCCAGAACGAAATTTGCTAAACCATCTTTGACAAGTACGAACATTTACAATATCTTTTCCAAATACCGCACATAAATTTTTACATGCAACCGATGCGTTGCTTCCTTTTTGGAAATCATATAAAATGCAGTGTTGTAAATGCACTTTATCTACTGACATCTTTTTCACTTTAAATATCACAAATAAATGATGAACAGTAAAAAAGGCACCTTTTATATTATACAGCAGCTAAAAAAACAAACTAGCCAAATTTTTTTTTTATTTACAAGAAAAATCACCTGCCTATTTAAATTACGACAGAACTTTCCCTCCAACCCAATAGTTAGATCTGTGAAAGTAAGCACATGTTTAAGCCTCAAAATGAATTTTAAGTGGTTTTGCCCATAAGATGGAAATGTTCATATTAAGAGAAAGCTGTGGGGTCTTCCGGATTATACAAAATAAGTAAATTAGAAATTTTGATAATAATAGTATGTTATTTCAAATTATGTTTTAAAGGAAAATTTAATTACTTTATAAAATTTTGATTTTGTCTTTTTGCAATTTTGTAATGTTAATGGATATGTTTGAAATTCTTATATTTTAAAAAGTTTAATAAGCCTTCCCTAAACAGGTAAAATTATGAAATTTATTTTCTTACGTTATGTTCACAAAATAATATGGTCCATATTATTATTGTAGGACAGTGTAGAATTTAAAGTCTTTAATTTTTGTATATTTGTTTTTCATTTCATCTAATTTGAAGATTTTTATGGCCATAAATTATAAATGCAAACTTTGATAGTTATACAATACTAGAGGTCTGTATTGAGGAATGGAGGCTTTTATGTCTAATTGTATTTAAGCATTCCACAGCCATCAGCAAGCGGTCATGCTGATTTGCATTGTAGAGGATTTGCCCATTTTTATCAGTTTATTCTATTGTGCTGAATTTTGTTACTTACCAGGTATTAAATTATAAATTCCATTTTACATTGCTGTACAAATAAGAAAGTATGGATTACTTTACAAGTGTTAAATAATTAATTCAAGTTTCATGAATCTGTAAAAGAAAATTTTGGTTTTTTATTGGCAACATCAATATTTATGGAAGGCTTTCAAGCTAAGGACTGCAAAATATTATGATTATGATATTCAAGCAAGGATTTTAAAGAACTGCAACTTTTCAGTATTTCTTGAAAAATTAGGACATTCCTTCAGTAATTTTAGAGAAAATGAACTTGCAGACTTTCAATTTGCTTTTATCGTTAAAAATGATATTTACAAGATTTGTTATGTTAAAAAATTATTTAGATCAAAATTCTATGATTTTGTTTTCCACTACTGTATTTTCTTTTGCTACTGCTATAATGCTTTTTTCTAAAAAGGCTTTCCTGTCACTGAGCCTTTTTTTCTTCGAAGGAGGAATATGTAAGATAAAAAATATGTGAATCAAAATTTTAATTTAAACTAACCCCTAATTCCCTTTAATTCTCTATCTCTGTTTTAAAAATCATAATAACTTCTCTCAATTGCGTCATTTCTAGATCATTCCATTTTGCATGGCCTGCACAGTGCTGATGATGTAATAATTGGGAACTGAAACTTTAACTCAAACCAAAAGTTTTCTCTTCGTGTGCTTCCATATTGGCTAACTAGGCACGTCAGCTTCTCTCTCTTCGCTGCGTGGGCACTATTTCGTTGTGCGTACTTTCTATCGTAATACTTTCCAAAATATAAATGCTCTTGAATAGGCACGATTAGAGTGTTAAGTGGTTAAACGTCAATTGGAAAACGAATGTCAACTGGAAAATAAAAATGGAATTAAAACCACCTCGACTGCCAAGTTTCTTTATCTTATACAGCTATTATGCATCAGCTCTGCTCCATTTTTTCCTTGCATTTATTATTATTACACACACACACATATACATTCATGTCCATAAATTAAGGATAATGCAAAATCAGGCAAAGGAAGAGTTAGAAGCAAAACAAATTTGACTTATTTGTAAAGCTTATTTATTAAACAAAAGGTAAAGAGCAAAAAAAGATGCTATATGTTTGACATTATTAAAAAAATTAGCGATTTTTTCTCCCTGGAGCAAATTAGAAAAAAACCTATTTACAAAAAACCAATATTACATGGTTGGTATGATTGTTAATACATTGTATGTCTTCCAGATGATGCAATACAGTCTGTACAACGCCTAGGCATGCTGAGTATCAAATTATCAATCTGATCTTGGGGGATATTACACCACTCAAAAAGCAATGCTCTCCGAAGTTCCGGTAGACATGTAGGAGGAGGTTGATGGGCTGCAATTCGTCGGCCAAGCATGTCCCACACGTGCTCTACTGGATTCAAGTCCGGTGAGAATGCTGGCCAGTCCATATGGGTTATATCCTCCGATTGAAGGCATTTGCTTACGATGTTTGCACGGTGAGGGCGGGCGTTGTCATCCATAAACACAAATTGTGTGCCCATGGCGCCCCGAAACAAAAGTACATGTTGTTCCAGAATGACGTCCCAATAGATTTGGCTTGTCATGGTTCCAATTTGAACATGCAGGTCAGTTCTGGAACCCAGAATAATTCCACCCCAAACGAGCACTCCTGCACCACCGAAACGGTGTCGTTCAATGATGTTTCCTTGGTGGTAACGGGTATCTGGAGCTCTCCATATGAAAGTCCGGCGAGAATCAGACTGCAAGCTAAACCCGAACTTGTCGGAAAACATCACACAAGCCCACTGTTGCGGTGTCCACAATGCATGCTGTCTACTCCAGGCTAACCACAGGCGACAGTGAGTTGCAGTAAGTGGAACGCATCTTACAGGTCTATGAGCATATAGACCAATCTGCCCTAAGCGTCTGTACATGGTCTGCCTTGAAATTGTCGTACCAGTGGCTGAAGAGAGCTGACGACACAGGTCTGAGGCAGTGCTCTGCCTGTTTCTTTTAGCAGTAACTTCCAAATACCGGTTCTCATTTGGCATTGTAACTCTGGGACGACCTGTGCTGTAACGTCTACTCACATTACCATCATCTTGGAATTGTTGCCAAAGCCTGGAGATGACACTCTGGGCAATTCGAAGTTCGTTTGATACTTCCAGTTGGGTACGCCCACATTCCAGACGGCCGATAATTCTACCACGTAAAAAATCATCCAAATGCGTCCTTTGTGTCATAACTATTTGGTTATTGCACTGAAATGCTTATAAAGCGCTTGCGAACAATTTTACTTCTTTGCCTGCATTCCTTATATATCACTCTCTTACACTCTCGTCATTGTGACGTACCATCGGTGTCATCTGGTTACTTCCTGAAATTTGCATATGATTCTTGAAGATGTGTGTAGTGATTTTACAGGTGATATATTTATTTTAGAGTTCGATTTCTGTATGACTCCGAATTATCCTTAATTTATGGACATGAGTGTGTATATATATATATATATGTATATGTCCTTGAACAACATAGTTGTATGCACTACTGACGGACTACCATTAATGGTAGGCCAGTATCATAGAATTATTGCTTGTCTGAAGAAAAATTCCCAAATGTTTTGTGTATTCATTTTATCAAGCACACAGAACCAGCAAAGCATTTAAGTCTCCATTTATCATTAAGTATAATAACTAAAGCTGTAAACAAGATCATATCCAATCCCAAACATAACAGAATATTTTGCCAGTTACGTCAAGACAATAATGGGAATTTTGTTGAGGTTACTTTTATATACAGAAGTTCAATGGCTATCAATGGATACCTGCTCAATGGATACCTGATAACTTAACACATATTTTTGAAAGTATTAATGAGACCAGTTGTTGTCAAAGATTAACAAGAAAGAATGATGCTTTTTATTTGGCAGACATTTTTTAAATTTAATGAAATCGATTTGAAGTTTCAAAGAGCTAATAGAACTCATACCGGTTGCAAAGATATTGTGTCAATGTTTATTATCAAATCTACTGAAGAATTTTCTCAGTTTCTTGAAATGCTGTCTATGAAAGATGATGTAACTCCAAAGAAAACTGAAAAGTTCAGAGGTCATCTTATTGAACTTAAATCAGATATGGAAAAATAAATATTTTGAATGAATAAATGAATGAGCTATTTTGAATTTGAAACTTTTACTGTAAGTAATGATCAGGTTGTCATTACTTGCCAAGAATATAACTATTAGAATTCAATTATGATGAAGAGAGTAAATATAATTTTGATAGTGATGGATACGAAAACCTCTGGGTAAACAATAAAATGTCTCTGTTATATCCAAATATGTGGGAAAATATACTTAATTCATTTACACTATTTCCCACATTGCATCTTATAGAAACAGGCTTTAGTACTGTTAATCATATTATGATCAAACAGAGAAACTGTCTGTTTCCAAACAGGAGATCTTTGTTTCTTCCTCATGAAAATTGAATCAAACATCAAATATTTAGTTTTGCAGCATCAGTCCCAAGTATCTCATTAATAATTAATTAAAATTTCATATTGAATTTCCATTTCTTTCTATTTCAGCAGTTTTTTAAAATTATTTTTTAATAAATTTTCTGTCTATTGCAAATATTCACAAAATGCATAAATTTAACTGCATATTTAAAAAATTACTTTGCCGTTTGCTAAATTAAATAACTACAGAGCTTCTAGGCAGTAGGAAAATTTTACTACCTATAAAGTGGGCAGTAGGTATAAAATAGCCGACTATCCCTGGTCTAGAACCAGAGGGCTGAGCTACAGGATCTATAGAGGATCCAATTTCTACTTCACAGTTCTGACGAGAAGAAGAAAAAGACTGTCTTGTAATTGGACTTCTATTGAAGTTATAATATCAATGTCTTAAATGCAGGTTGCAATCATTCAGGTAGCACTATATTATATTTCTAGCCTAAAATGAAAGGATATTTATATACTGGTTCACTACAGATGCATCCAATTATAATTAATACCATTAACATATATACCAGTTCTATATATTTTGTACCAGTTCTATATAAAAGTCTAAAGGTAGTGAATACCCTACTAATATCATGATTTGATCATGAACTTATACTGCCTTAGCCATGGAAGAGAATATGTTACATATGCAATTGCAGAAGTCCTCAAATAACCCCTTTTCATCCCATATAGTCAATACACTAACAGAAGATGAAAGCTTACAGACAGCCTTTCTATATTCACATAAATATTCAATAAGCAATAAAGTATATTAAAAGAAAATAATAGAGTATTAATTTTTGATGAATCACTTATCACAAAATCTGTAAAAAATGTAATCAAAAAAATTTCTTTTTTTTTTTTTACCAGTTCATAATCAGCACCAATAAGTTTCGTTTTGTTGACTGCTAAAATCATATCTCCAACACAGAGTCCAGACTGAAACAAAAACGGAATATTAAAATTTTGAAAACTAAATTCATACACTTAACTATAATGGAAATTTAAAATGATAATATTTAATTAGCTTTTTAAGACATACAATTAGTCATTCTCTCAAACAGATATGTTCTATTAAGCATAATATGTATTCATTTTTATTTTCAATAAGCAATTTCAATTATGATCTAAGTATGAAATGGATTTGTTAAGCATTTGATTCACTCAGAATGGTAATATCTCACAGGGAACAAATTTTAAACACTCTAAATTCAAAACTAATGATAACTTAATTAAGATGAATAAATTATTTTTTATAATATAGAATTTAATGAATTAAAAAAAAGTTCACCTTTAATTTTGCAACTATTTAAAACAAATGAAAAATGTTGTGTGAATTAAATAGTGAACAAGAGAATAGTAATCACTAATAAAAAAAGTAAAACCCCAAAATAATATATCATAATTGATACACAGTTATAGCAATACTTCCAATGGATTTATGATTAAATAGAAAACATGTGCATGTATGTTTCAATTAATACTACCTATGGATATAAAAGTCAGACAGGCAGACAGTTTATTAAGTAAATACATCAAGTATATCTGTTTTAAGAAGGATTCCGTTGTGGAAACCTTTTTAAAGGTTCATAGTATACATAGAGAAAAACATAAAAGCCCACATAGGCAGCTTATTCAGTTCCTTACTAATGCACAGATGTTGAAATAACAATAAAATACCAGACCTCCATAAACAAGCAATTTAAATAATAGGACTATTAAAATTAATATAATACTCCATATATACAAGACTGATTTATATGTGCAGTATTCATTATTTCAGAAAATAACTTTGTAAATAATATATACATTCAAAAGAAAAAAATCTATATAAGAGCAGTAACATGATAGAAAAGAAAGTGTATTATACAAATGCTGAACCTTTTAAAGATTATTTTAGGAACTACACTAATTTTGATAGATTAAAGTGACCCTACTTCCGCTTTTATTAAAATTATTTTGAAATTTTAAGAAATTTTTAAAGCATCAGTCAAGTGTACAATTAGCTCATGATTATTTATATCCTACTCTGAAAAATTAACTATCATCTCAAGCCACTCCTGAAAGAAGATTAATAGTTAAAGTCTGTAATCCCTAACACCCTCCAAAAAAGGTGCTTTTCTAATTAATGGATACATGTATACATATAGAGAGAGACAGCAACACAGAAATACACACTACATACATAACTATATGTTGCACACACCAGTTACCACAACTTAAAATATAATAAATAAACTCATGTTTTAAAAAAATTACACCGAGAATTTTGATGAATTTTTTAGACATTATACGTTTACATTACAGGTTTTAAAACTGTTTAAAAAATTAAATTACAGGTTATTAAATTAATTTAAATTACATATTACATGTCTTAAACAATTTTGACTAAGAAATGAACACATAAAGAAAATTGCTGAAAAATAAGACATGACAAATGAGCTTGGCTCCAGAAATAAGGCTTTCTCCAAAAATGATGGATGACAGAGGGAAAAAAATTTCAATATAATGTGTGGCCACTTTTTATGATAGTAAGAAGTGATTACATGCTATACTGAAATATTATGCAAACAATATTATGCTATCTTGCAAACAATAGCAATGATTATCATTGCTTATGATGAATTCAATCAGCTCATAGATCATTATTTCATTAAAGCAAACATACGCTCTCTACCTGTACTGACAGACAGTTTCACCATTCCTGTGTCTCCAAATGCATCTTCCTGAATTTTATCTTGACAATTTCATGCACTAATGCTTT
Source organism: Stegodyphus mimosarum (assembly GCA_000611955.2). Lineage (NCBI taxonomy): Eukaryota > Metazoa > Arthropoda > Arachnida > Araneae > Eresidae > Stegodyphus > Stegodyphus mimosarum. Next base: position 505,397 of record KK120561.1, on the reverse strand, counting down.
CATGCGTCAGCAGAGATATTCACTTAAAGGAATACCCAAAAGGAATTCAAGGAATACCCAAATATCTGTATTGTAGCAATCCATGAGATGTGTTACTGGAATGATAGTGGATACCTTATGCTTCCATATCAAATAATGTTTGGTAATGTTTTGTAAATTTTATCTGAATTCATCTATGAACAGTAAGGTGACCAACAAAGGTCTTCAGTCTTATTTATGATTGCATGCCCAATTCACATACTGTCTTCTGTACAGAAAGGTAAGAAGTGTGTAAATTGCAAGTCACCCAAAACAGATCTCCTTCATAAAAGCTACTAAAAAAAAAGTTGATACAATATTCCTAGTAGCTGATACAAAGGAGACTTAGGATTGAGTTTGGCTACACAATTCGCTCCATTTTTTAATTAATAATACAATTAAATGCTTGTTTTTGCCCCTTCTTACACTAATTACGTGTGTGCATATATACACATAGACAAACACACATACCCTTACACAGCCAAAATATCTTACAGATTGCTAACATTACAAAATCAGAAGAGCTACTGAAACATTAAAAAAAATAAAATGGCCCAAACTAAAAATTTTGACATACTTTCTCTGCAGGACTATCCTTTTGTATATCTGATATGAAAATTCCTCTTCCAAGTTCAACATGCTTTCCTTCTAGAATCATGATTCCCAAGCCAAATTCTCCCTGCAAAATACATGAAAATCACAACAAAATTGTTAAAAATTACATATATGGAACCAAAAATGCTGCATAGCTTAACAAACCGACACATATTTCAATTGTAGAATTGCAATGAAATTTCTCAACATTTTCACATACATCTTTCAAAGTCCATGTGATTAAATAAAGTTAATAATGGTAAGGTTTCTACCATCATTTTAACAGTTTAGAGAATTTTAAAGCTATTTTTCTTCTGTTACATTTAATTTTTAAAAATAAATAAATCACTTAATTCAAAGTAAAAACAAATTATTTTCATCATCATAAATTTATATTTATTTACACATAACTGTATTCATTTTGAAACTGAATGCTTTTCAAGGGCAACCAATTTTTCAAATTCTCATAAAATATTTAATGAACATAATGTTTTATAATAATAAGCAGATATAATGCAGATTAATTTACAAAATGAAATGGGGTAAGTGTAGACTGGTTTTATAAAGTTGGAATTTAATTTTGTATCTGTAAATACTTAATGCTGTCAGTATCAAACACTTTGCACATTTATTACTGTTAAATTAATATTAAATAAGATTCTAAACTACCTTGTAAATTTTCATTGTGATATTTTACAAAATGTCAACCACTCTGCACTTTTCCCTCCCCCCAAAATGGGGAAAGAGCATAACTTAATGCTTTGAAATATTGCTTCATGTGCAAATGAGCAAGACAAGAATTATTAAAAAGCCTGCTACAAAATGCTTAGTTGATTAAAGAGAGGAAAATACACTCATTCTTGCATTACATCTATGTCAAATAACTCTAATTAACTTGCCATAGGTTACTACGTACTAGCTAGAAGAATTTCACTCACAATAAAAGTAAGCAGTATATGAATTTGCCCCATTTATGAAATTATCCCACTCTACCTTATCATTGTTTATAATTATTTCATATCAAAGAATAGATAACAAATAAAAAATTTTTATGAAATTTCAAAGGCAGTTTCGTTTTTGTTAGTAAATCAAAATTTGTGTAAACAAATTAATACACAAACATATATTGCACCATTTTCCTTTTATTTCATAACTGAAGAGAAGGCCATACATTCTGCTTTATGCATTAACTTTAAAATGTACATTATTTTTGAAAAATTAATGTAAGATACATAATTTTTATGAGTTTCATAAACTTACACATATGCTTATTATTTGGAAGGTATTAAATATCCATATACAGTTGAAGGTGAATTAATTAATGAGTATGTTTAAAATCATATAGGTTTACCATTTTTCATCATGCATTTGCAATTTATTTCTTCTTTGTGAATTTCTCAGAGAAGTTTAACCAAAAACTTTGCATTTTTCCCTTAATTGTTATCAAGAAATGAACATGTACAATGTGAAAAATTATGATCTCAGAAATTATATTATTCAAATAGATGTTTTTAAAATAATTAAATAGCATAATTCTTTTTTAATTTAATTATTTGTTCCTTCAGTTCAACTTTTTTAATCATAATGTATGGCACCATATTAATTTTAAAATATAAGAGTTAAATATATAAGAGGTGGCATATTTGTTTTTCGAAATTTTTACATCAACTGTACATTTACAGCAATACTCTATGAAAAATATGCACACATTTTAACAATATGTACAATTTTCAGTCAGTTTCTTGAAAACTGATTTTTCTACAAAAATTATTAAACGAACAAATTGAAACTGAATTGTTACTGTTGTTTCTGTTCAATTAACTAAATTAAACCTTAAATTCTTGCATACAACTAAAAACTGAGATGTTACTGTTGCTTCCATTCAATTAACTAAATTAAACTTTAAACCTTTGGATACAACTGAAAACTGAGTTTCATCATGCACTTGTTTTGTCTAAGTTATTGACTGTAAGTGTAATTCATCATTCACACCATGACAAACTTAAACATGATCATTCTTCTTCATAGTAAGAGTGATTTGTAACAGTTGTAAGGTTTCTTCCAGTGTTTCAGGGAACTTTGTTTATGACAGACTGACCAAAAATGTCAGAAATAAGTAAATATATTTTACGAAAAGGTTAATGAAAGTTTTCATGAAAGAGGAGACTTTGAGAAATATGATGATTATGAATATAGTGATTTAATTGTAAGATAAAAATTTCAAAGACAACAGTGAACTAGAAAGTGATAATGATAGTGATATAATCAAAATTTCCAAGCCTCATCAGATGCTTATTAAGCAGTTATAGTGAATGTTCTAGTGAAGAATTGCCAGGATTTGGAAGGAAAAAGAAAATCTTCCTGATGTAAAAACGATTTTGTGCAATACCTTGAATCAATTCTATGCATCTGCATAAACTAGGTGATAATCCTAAGGCTTTAGATGTTTTGTAATAAGTTCTGAATGAAGACTTTTGGGATACTATTACGAATTTTGCACACAGATAGATAATTTTATTGAAATTATACATGAAATTGCTTATTTTCTATACAGTTCAACATAAAGAGCTAAGAGAAATGATGCTCTACCAGAAAAATAAGAATACGGGGGCAAGTCTACTTAACATTAAGTAAATGGCTCAGTAATTTGGCGAGATATTGCTAAGCTGGCAACAGTTTTGGTGGCTATATTCTGTCACCTAATTTGATAAGAAATCATCAAAAGTAACAAAACATGGCAACCATTTGGCGACACTTTGTCCAGTCTCTGTATAACTGTAATGAATGTTGCAACTGATCCTAATCGTGATCAACTTATTGAAGATAGTTATCCTGGTGAAAGTTGCCAACGTCAGTGATAAAGCAAAAATCATTACGAAAGATGATGTGGTTGCAGCAAGTACTTCAATTACCTGCATTAAATGATACAGTACTCCACCAATCTCTCTGTCTTCAGAGAACCTAATATCAGAGTTATTGCAGAATGCACAACTAAGCGATGAAGACGGGTGCAGCCAAACATGTCATGCAAGAATTTCAATATGTTTTCTCCTGTTCATCTTCTTATGTAAGTTGAACCGGTTTGACACAGCATAGAATTGATACTGGGAATCGTCCACCAATCAAACAACATCCAAGTCATCTACTGATTGCTAAACAGGAAGAGGCAGGAAAATTTCTCGAAGGACATGCATGAAAGAAACATTTCTTTCTGACCAGGATGGTCGGAGAGGCCCAACAACAGCCTTCATCAAGCCCTTGGGCCTCCCCATCATCCTGGTCGGAAAGACAGACAGAGATTTTGCATTGATTATCGGCAATTGAACAAAGTTACAAAGAAAACAACTACCTTCTTCCTAGAACTGATGATATTCTGGACTCTCTTTCTAGAGGCAAGTGGTTTTCAGTGCTTGATTTATTAGCCAATATCTGTTATTTAAATCCTGATGACCGAGAAAAGACCTGATACATCCTGATGACCAAGAAAATGTGGCTTTTAGTATCAGACAAGAACTTTGGCAGTTAAAGTTGATGTCAATTGGACTATGTAATGCAGCAGCAACATTCAAATGCCTCCTGGAAACTGTGTTGAGAGGGCTTTCCTAAGAAGCATGTATGATATACCTGGATGACATCATCATCATCGGAAGGAGTTTTGAAGAACACTTAGAAAATATTAGGAAGGTGCTTCAGAAACCGGACGAAGCCAATCTAAAATTATGTCCTGCCAAATGTAAAGTGTTCAGACAGGAAGTGACTTACCTTAAATGTCATCTCTGCTGAAGGTGTGTGTACATATCCAGAAAAAGTGTCAGCAATTAAAGATTGGAGACGCTCCACAAATGTCCATCAGCTAGGAAGTTTCCTGGGACTTTGCATCTACCACTGGAGATTTGTGAAGGACTTTTCTTCTATCGCAAGACCCTTCATAAACTGAGAGAGAGCAAGCTAAAGTTCTTGCGGACAAAAAAATGTGAGTACGCATTTAACAAATTGAAGGAGGCTTTAACATCTGCTACATTCCTGATGTATCCTTAGCTCGACAGACCATTTATTCTTGACACGGATGCAACTAATGACAGTGTCGGTGTTTCATTGTCACAAGAAATAAATGGGTCGAGAACGTGTTATAGTATATTGAAGCAAGTATCAAACTAAACCATGGCAGAATTACAGTGTCAACAGGAAAGAGTTGCTCACCATAGTTAAAGCCATAGACCATTCCCATCATTATCTCTTTGGCAGAAATTCCGACTCTGCACAGATCATGCATCCCTGACCTGGCTTTTAAACTTCAAGAAGCCCAAAAGTTAAATGCTTTAAGATTAAATTTTTTTAGAGAGTGGAGATTTTAAGACTGGGAACTCTTGCTAGGAAGCCAGAGCAATTTTGAGATCAAAGAAGAAAAAGTATTGCTTGTCAAGCTCAGCTTCTATCCATGACTATCTATCGCAACAGGGAAGTAAATGTAAGACAGCTTATAATATCCATGTAAATTTCAAGATAATATAAGAGCTTGCAACTTTTGTATTGTTGGAACTGTTGGATGAGTATAGATCTGCAATAGATTGAATGCACACAGAACTGATGAGAGTTTGATAAAATTTATTTTACAAAAAGAAACATTTCACAGTTCTGGAACTTTCCACAAAATAGTGATATGCCTCTTCACAGTATCACAGAGTACAATCAGTACTTACACTTCAAAGTACTAAAAACGTTAAACACAACACAATGCAAAGCACATCTAAAGAGAGAAGCTAATCTGCAGATATCTTAGTATTCCAAACTCATGTTGAACAACAACTGAGAACGGATGCTTTCTTCAGTCTTATATAGTTTTCACCCAGCCACTGAAAAATGTCTAGTACTTCTTGAAATTACTGGAAGGATATGAAGTCTGGATACAATTGCAGTTATTCAATTACACAATTACAGTCACAATTAGAGTTATTGAATTACAATACCTATAACAGTGATTTAGGGACAGGACCAAAATGTTGCCAAATGGTCACCAAGTTTCATGATTCTTTGGGAAATTTGGCAACAAAAATTAATCGCCAAAAGCATCGCCAGCTTGGCGATATCTCGCCAATTTAGTGAGATAGTCATTTACTTAATGTTAAACAGACTTGCCCCAGTATTCTTACTTTTCTGGCAGAGCTTCAGCTCCTTAAATTTTCATGTTACACTGCATAGGAAAAAATGTAACAGTTTCACGTACAATTTCACTAAAATTATCTATCTATGTACAAAATTTGTAATAGTATTTTGGCAGACAGTATACAACTAGTTCCAGAAAGCCAATGGTCTGCGTTTCACTAATTCACAGCAAGGAATTCTGAACTGGAACAGAAAACACCAATGCTAATGTCTACAGTGATGGGGCTATATTCTTTTCAGTGGTAAATCAATATTCAGTTTTTCAACATCTAATTTGAAACATATTTACACCTCAAAAAGAGTGAGAGATGTAAAAAATTTTCCACCAAAATTAATAATTATGACAATTACTAGAGTTCAGGAGAAATGGCACAGAAAAAATAATAATCAATAAGCACTCCTGCATGTGTTGAATCACAATCCCTTCATACACTTAAATGAAGTGTTCAATTACAAATTTGTTTATGCTAAGATAAAGGCATTTCCTGATTATCTACACCCCACCAAAAAGTCATGAAAAAATATTCATTAGCAATACATTGCCAAAATATTTTATTTTTTAATTTACTTTTTTTAAAATCCTATGCCAGACCTAGGCATGACTACCATTAGTCTGTGGTGGTCAGCCCAATACAATTCAGAAACATTTAAAAAAGTACAACAATTTTGACACCATTAGCTGTTTCATCATCATTAAGTCTAGAACAAGTGTCCAAATGGTCACTGCACGAGTCAAAATCACATAATGGGCAAGTTGAAGAATCTGCTAAACCAAATCTGTGTAGGTGTTTTATGAGGTAGTCATGTCCAGTTTTTAATCTAAAATTAGCAACACCAACAGGTATAGGTACGTCGTAAGGGATGGAATTCTCCATTACAGAACCCAAATCTTACCCTTCACGGAGTCCCCATTCTTCTCTTGACAATGAGCCCCGCATCTGGCTCCAATGATTCTCTTAGCACTGTGATAGCAAACAGGAGGACTGGATTGAGAAAAATAGGGGGGTGTCAGTCATCTACTCATGATAACCCCTGTTTTTGCTAAATGATTTGACATTTGCCACCCTGTGCAGCCTTCTACAGATGCCAAAATAGTTATGTGACAAACCATGATGTTGCCAAAAGTATTTTATGTGGCAACCCACAATGTCACCAAAAAACCAATGGATTTGCAAATGCTCCCCAAAGTCATCAATAAGTTTGCATCATTTCAGTATTAAGCAGACAATCAGAAAATATTCAGATAAATTTCTTGAAACCAAAAACAGTATGCAAATAAACTGGCCAGACAAATCTCTTGATTTCAATTACATAGACAACTTATGAGACAACCTTAGAAAAACTACTGCATTGTGAAATTCTCCATCTTGCCTTGAAGATAATATTTGTACAAGCATGAATATCTTAACTAACCACCTTTACTTGCATGAAACAGTATTGTAATACATATATAAATTACAGATCATATCGTTAATATGAAAAACTGCATTTTAAAAAATGTATGAAGTATGAAGCTGTATTGCAATATATATATAAATTACAGGAGATCACTTTATTAATATCAAAAACTGCATTTTTTTTAAATGTATATTCACTTTAAAATTTCATTTCTAAATATTACTTTAGTTTTATTTGCCTCATGATATAATTTTGTATGTATACATCTACATCCAATTTTTCAGTTCACATTTATCTGTTAAAAGGCTATGTATCACCCCAAATAAATTTGTTTGATTTCATTCCAGAGTTTTTGAGAAATCAGAGTTGTTGTGCATGTAAAGATAATTTCAGATGCCAGTATATGTAAACAATAACAGACATTTTTCAGCATGCAGTAAATTACAGACTATCTACACATCAAATAAAAGTTTATTGTGTTCCTGTAAATAATTTGCAAATTATAAAAAGTACATACTTACCCACTTTTAGGAAATTTTTTAAATTCCAATGAAATATAAACTAGATATTATTATTCACAGATACACAATATGATCCCAAAATATGGATAAACCAGATGTTTAATATTTTGCATTTGCCATAATCTAGTTTTGCAGTCACTTTATTTAAATATTATTTTGATTTGCTTTAATAACCTGTATAGATGACTGAGATTCTATACTTAAAACAAAATTTGATAAGTAATATAAAAGATATGCACAATATATGAATAATAAGAAATATTTATCCAAATAAATACAAAAACAGAAATAAAATATTTATAAAAGCATATAAAATTTAAGACAGAAATTCCCAATATGATTTATAAAAACAGTGAAAATATTTTTTTTAATTTTTAACAGGTCTATAAAAATATATCTTTCCTACTTTGAATAAAGAATACATCAGGAGAGTTATAAACATACTTTTTTTGTAGTCACAGTTCGAACACCCGGATGGGATGAAATTAGATCTTCTATTTTCTAAAATAAAATAATACAGTAATAGTTCAAAAATAATATAACTACATAACACAACATATCAAAACTTCAAAAATATAAAATGGAAAAATTAAATAACTGTTTTATAATAAATGTGTCTAACTACTTTTAAATACTTATTACAGCCTGTTTAAACTAATTATTTGTATAACTATTAAACACATAATGTGGCAGATTTCTTTATTCACAGCTGCACTACCAAAGCAACTTCTTACTGAAGTTTTCGAAGGAAATTAAACTCTCTTAAGTAAGTAGCAGTAATAAGAATCTACTATTTAATTACAATACTAATTGCAAAACAACCAACAGTTATCAACAAATGAAGAGATAACTTCAAGAAAGAATTTTTCAAGAAAATAATTTGTATTTGTGTTACACAAGGAAAAAATCATGGAAACCCAATGCAGCCAGTTTGCCAAATTGCCAAGAGCAGACGATATGATAATTTACATATGCTATATGGCTTTTTAGCTACATAACTAATGATCGTGTAACTAAAGCTAAATTTATTTAAAGCCAATCACTATTTATAAGATCAGCATAGTATGAATATTTATGAATATTTTCATCTCATGAATAATATTTGGTGTATAAGGATGGTTATAAAAAAATTCCCCTGAATCACTAGTGGCCTATCCACTCAACTAACTGACACAAAAATTCAGATATTGAAAGTATGCGCTTGAGATTGCAATGATGATTTAAAACAACAGAGTTCTCACAGTTATGGTCACAGGGAAAAAATTTGAAAATTTTCAATAGCAACACCCATCATTTTTCCTATGAAAATTGATCTGCACACTAAATGAACTTGAAAAGCTAAATGGCATTGGAACGATACACATATGGTGAAAATTGCCAGTGTAAAACACTTGCATAGAACAAACAATATTATGAAGGACCAATGACAACACAGACAGGAGATGTGTTGATGCACTTTGCATAATTCACAGGGATAGACAGTAGAAGCACCTATCACAGAACACCAAGTGCAAAGCATTGTTTGTAGGAACCCTTTAATAAGCAGTGTGAGAAGACTTTCTTCAATCAAGTGTTTGAATGTGCTACCAAGATGACACTTACAGAGAAAAAACTATGTGAACTTATAAAGCTGTTTTATTCGTATAGGGAAAATGTTGCAGAAGCAGTGCAAGCTTATTGGCAAAACCATAAGCTAAGACAAGGGCCATTTCTGTAAAATCTATATATGATTTGATAAAAATATTTGAATAAATTGAATGCACATGTGATAGACTGTGATTTAGATGAATATGTGATGAAAGCACTACTAAAATTTTTAATGAAAACTTATTACTGATGTAAAAGAATGAAGAAATGATATTGCAATAACTTAAAGGGCTTTTCATAACTTCTTGCTGTTTCTCAAGGTGCATAATTCATTTTCGTAACTTTTTGTCATCTTTAAGTTTTACTCCAGTGTGTTATCAAATAAATGTAAAAGGTATATTTCTAATAGAATAGTCTCCCTTTCATAGCAGTGTTTTGGCATTTATTATATAGTTAAGACCATTATTCATTATAGAGTTTATATAGTTTTATATACTTATTATATATATATAATTTATATCATTATGTATTATATAATTTTGTTTTTGTATTATATAATTTTGTTTTAAGAATATATAACAATATATTTGAGTTGCTAACACAACTACAGTGTACTTTTTTTTTTTTAGTCCAAAGGGGTTATGTCCCTGAAGGACTATTGTTTTCATTTTACGGTTTTGTGTCGGAAACATTAAATGCCAGTTCACTTTTCAAACTGTTGCCACCAAATATTGCAGCCTTGTATTATATTTAAAGAAATTAAATAATGAAGAATGTGCATAAATGTATGTATGTTTCTCACATTGTGATAAAATGACGGTACCTAGAGCCATCGAATTTTGAATAATGTAATCCTGCTGCGAATATAGGCATCTAGAAACCCAAATTTGAAATTTGGAATTTGTTTTATTATCGATTTCATATTTTGTAAAACTTTAATGAATTTTTTATTAACAAACTCAAGGATTTCAAAGTGAGCAATGACAACGTTGTACAGAAAAAACATTTTTATCTCCAGTGCGTGAAACTGTGTATAGGAAATTCTAAAGATATGCTCAGTTTAAAATTATTTTGCGATATTGTTGTTTAACTGAATTTTATGTTTTAAGTGTGAAGAACATGATATTTAATAAATAGAGGTAACACACAAAATGTTAAAAAAAAAAAGTTCCTTTGGGCGCAATTTAAAATCTGAAACCTTTTTTTTTTTTTCTCTTTAAAACATTTTTGAATCACTTTTTTCCGGTATGTATAAAAAACTTACTTGAGGTATATTTTTCACATGTTAATGAGATTTCAGTGAATGGTGCATATCTTTTAGGTTAGCTATTTTAATAACAGAATTAAAATAAAATGATATCCTTTGAAAACTTTTCAAAGATAAAACTTTGAAAACAAGAACACTCATAAGAAATAAGAACAACAATAGCATTGAAAAGCCAAACAGAGCACACCAAACCTGAACTACAATCCTAAAGAGTGGTTACAACATGGCTCATGAGTCAGCCTGTATCTCTAGAAGCCCTATCATCTCGAAAACTAGGCAACTTTTGACCACGTGACACGCATCAAGTAACCTCTGATAACCCCTACCAGTCTCACTGGTAGGCAAGAGTTTTAAGTGAATATGAAAAATCACTCGTTTTCAAAAGTGATCGTTAATGCTGGATGTAATGATCACTATTTTAGCAATTACCAGTGGTTCAACTGTATGAGACCTTAAATAAATAAAAATTAATGAAACTTCAAGTGTGCTAGATGTTTCATAGAGAAATGCACATTCACGAACATTTGTCATATCAAAAACTGCATGTCAGATGGGTGCCACAATTTTTTATGGCTACACACAAAGAACAACATTGATGGTCCTGTTTCAATCTTCTGCAATGATATGCTGCAAAAAGCCAACAGATTCCTACATTGCATAATCACAGGGACTAAATCATGATTTCACACATTTCACCTCCATAACGAAGCACTCTGCTATGGAGTGGCTACACAAGACCCCTCTCACAAGGCAAAAAAGCAACCACCAGCTGGAAAAGTAAAGGCCATTGTGTTTTATGACTGTGGAGGTGTTGTTTACAGCAAATTTATGGCTAAAGGGATGACAATAACATCCAGTTCATATGACAAAACATAACAGAATTTGAGAAAAGCAATTAAACATCATTGATGTGACAAATTAAACGATGGCATCATACTACTGCATGATAACGCTAGACACCATGCAGTTCAGAAATCATAAATGTTGCTACAGAAATTCAAATGGGAGGTTTGGATCCACCCACCATATAGCCCTGACTTGGTGCTGCGCAATTTCCACTTGTTTGGATGAATGAAGAACAACCTTTCCAGTCAACATTTTTGAACAAATGATGAACTTACACGGGCTGTATTGAATTGGTTGGAAAACGCTCTAGGAGACTTCTATTTTACTGCAATGGAAAACCGTATTGTATGATGTGACAAATGTTTCATTTCATTTGGGGACTACATCAAAAATGTCTTAATACTAATGTTGTTCAATAAAGAATCTTTATTTTAATTTGCTTTTTATTTTGTGATATTTTTGCTTAAGTGTAACTTCCTTTTTGATTTGCCTACATAAGAAAAAGAAAAAATTGCCCATATGTATGTCACTTTATATTGAAGGTACATAAAGGAAAACATGTTGCATGACCTACCTCATTTTCTATATCAACTGGAAAATGTGATATAGGTTTCACAGCCATTTCTTCAATACTGTTTTCTTTTCTAAAATTAAAAATTATCTATATTACTATCAATCATTTTAATAATAATTTTAAAACATATCCATTAATTTAGAAAACATGGAATTCATTTATTTTAAAACTGAATATCTAAAATAGGAAATAAACATATTTTTTCACTACACAGTTTCAAACTTGAAGATGCAAAATTTAATACTCCCTCTGATATTCAAAATTTAAAATGTAAAAAATTTCACCCAATTATAACAGACACAAATCAAAATTATTCACAGAAGACGAAACAATTAAAAGTGAAACAGCAGCGAATGTTCGCATCTGAACTTTTATTCTGTATTGGCTATAATACATCATATGACAGCCCAATATAGAGTAAAGTTTAGTAAGAGTAATTATAGTTTCATTGCATAATAAAATTAAGAAAATATTACAAATTCCACTATCAGTTTTTTCTTTAATACTGTGCATAATAAAAGGGGGAAAACTTTTAAAATTTATTAAAACATTTGCAGACATTGTTTGCTTTTAATAAGCCATAATTCTGATAAAAGAAGCTATATGCAGGAAAAAGGAGGGAAAAGAATTAGTACAACAGATTTTTAAAAGTAAAATGACACATTTTTCCCATGAACTTATACATTTATTAGCAGGCTATGATATTTAAATCTATTTTAACATTAAATTAGCAGCTTTTCCAAGTGTGAGGGCTAAACTAAATTTAATATTCTGATATTAAAACTGAGTTATTAAATGAATTTTGATATCATTTGTGTGTTTATGAGTCGCAAGAATTTCATGATTGCTTTGTGTTAACTCAAAATTATATATTAATAATTCATTTGAAATATATGGGCAGATTTTAAAATATTTTCACTTTTTCCTATGAAATATAAATTCAAAGCAGCGTATTTTTAACATATGCTTTGAATTTCGAAAGATTGTGATTATTAATGCATGCTTTGAGTTTTGAAACATTAGTAGGCAGCAAGCTCCATAACCATTCATCCTTTATATATAAAAGAATAAATATAATTTACACTTTGCAAGATCAGCTTTTTCATTCATCATTAATCAAGCCATAATATCAGGATAATAGTTTAAATAACATTTAATAAACAAAATAGTTATTAAAAATCATTACATGACACAGTTGTTTAACAACTTAGTTTACTGAATGTAATTTGTTGGAAAGAGTATTTTAATAGACCTGGTTTGTGTCACACATTTATCTAAAAATACAGAATATATAATAAGTTTGTTTTTCTTTTTTTTTAACCAAATTCAAAATTAGCAGAATCCAAAATCAAGCACACAGCTCATAACCGTTTAATTTTATTAAAACATGCAAGATGGTAATGGATAATGTTATTGTTTAGACAAATGCGGTGAAGTTGGCACATATTTACAAATAACGGAAGTACTGGTAATGATGCAATATGCCATTTACCACTTTTAGTTAGTTATTTTTAGATGGTACCACTAAAACAGGTTTTGTTTTAATCATTTTCCTGGGTATTTAGTTTAACATATTGAACTGATGAACTCGAAACATGCTTTCTCATCATCAGAAGAGATGCCACAGTATTACTAAGCATAATCTAGTGATAAGTAATATCTAGCTTAACTGTTTTGAATGATAAATGGCATTCTTATGAGAGACTGGTACAATTAGGATACAATCACTAAACCATACCCACCAAAAGAATTTTGCCAACCCTGCAAATGGTACTAATATCAAACGAATGAACCGTGCCAAGGGATTTTTAAAGCTAAAGATTGTATATGACAAACAGAGTACCACACTACAAATGCTTCCATGTTATCTTGAAGAATCAGGGTGAAGATCTGTTAATAAAAGTGATGACTCTACTGCACAATATTTATAATGTATGTGGTTGAACAGATTGTAAAAAGTAGTTCTTTAAGGGACACTTCTGCTTTTGTTTTGCAAAATTGGAAGGAATTTAAATTTAATGGAATTAAAAATTTAACAAATTATTAAACTAATTTATGGAATCATTTTCATTTATGCAGTTCTAATCATTTGTATTTATTTTCATATTAAAAATATCATTTTAATGGCCCACCTTTAAAATTAACAGCTAATTAAACACAGTAGATCCCACACTACATTATTACTGAAGTACATAACAGCCCGATGCCATTTATGTGTGTAAATATTTTTTCTGCTGTAACTCACATGTTAAACAATGCTTATTTCCAACACTTAATGAAGGTAAATTTGCTTATGTTCTTCAGGCATTTTTTAAGAGAAATAATTTTATTTTTATGGCCAATTAAATTTTAAATACAAATCATGATTTTTCTAGCTATAAGGCATGTAGTTCTGCATCTTCAAAGACCATGGTAATCCTATTTGGTTAAGATTAAGGTTCCAGATTAAGTTCCATGACTTATTTAAAATAATAAACTATTTAAAATTATTCAAAACTAACGCTTGAAAAGAAGTAAAGAAACGAAGTACTGAATTAAACTATTCTTACATAACAGGAAAACTTTTATCAAATTGCTTACCTTAGAATTACGAATTTACATGTGGGTGTCATGATTCCTCTGATTACAGCTGAAACATTTAAGTGACATCTGCCATACAAAACTATTCCATTAACCTGAAAGATTACAAAAGATAAATATGATAAATGCATGCAAACACTGTGAAAACAGAGGGGAGGGAAAAAAAAGAAAAGAAACTTGCAATATATTTTTTCACATTCTATATTAATACTCAAAAGCTGAAACAAGTTTTGCAAATTGTAACATATAATTGAAATATATTGTTAAACTTGCAATAAACATTTTAAACTATTTCAAAAGATACTTATTTAGCTGAACTCCACCAGAAGATGAATCAAAAACAAACATTAACTGTAAAAATGAATTTAGGCTTCTGAGGTCAGACTAAGTTTTGTATGCATTTCTTCTTGAATAATTTAAGGATATTAAAAATACTAAGCATCAAAATTTTTTAAATTAATTGCAAAAAAATAAAAACACACAGACCTCTAGCAATTCATCTCCAACTTGAATTGTCCCTAATTTTGCTGCTTTCCCATAAGGATGCAAACCGCAAACAAAAGAGCTCATTTTAGAACGGTCCTTATTTCCTGCCAAACTAAGACCAAATCCATTAGCACCTTTCTCAACTTCAACCAACAATACAGTTCCTTTTAAGTCTCCATACTTTTTTTGAACTTTCTCTGAAAAGAAGGATCATTAATACTGTAAATATTCAACAAGTTCAGTAAAGAAATATTAAATAGATTTTACTATTATATATCATGCAGGAAGGCAATGACTGCAACACTTTCATACAACAGCTTTTGCAAATAATCTATGGTTTGAAGGTAACTATATAAGGTATTTCTCCCGCCTTCTTTGCATGCCTTTATGGTGTAGTGGTCAGCATACTGGGCGTGTAGTGTATTCCAGAGATCGTGGTTCGAGTCCCGGCGAAGGCATTGCTAAGTTTTCATGACTCCTGCTTCGACATAACCTAATGTCTCTACAGTGGTGCCTGAACTAAAAAAGGTGGTGAATGATGATTCTTCACCACCAGGATTTGGGGAGTGGGTCCCGAAAACCCCAGTTGCCCTTTAAAAAGCGGAGTATATAAGATATATCTCCCGTTTTCTTCGCATGCCTTTGTGGTGTAGTAATTAGCATGCTGGGCACATATTCCAGGAATCTGTGGTTTGAGTACTGGTGAAGGCATTGCTCATTTTTCATCTTTCCTGCTTTCAAAAAAATACCTAATGTCTCTACAACTAAAGGCAGAAACAAATAGCATTTTTAAGAAATAACATGAAATACATTACATTTTACATATCTATATTGTAACATACTTCTATTTCATTTAAAATAGTGGATGATATTTTTTCAGGTTCCCCCCCCCCACACACACATATACTATAGCACTTGCTTGAAGCATTCCATTGCCTAAGTATTGAATTCTTACATGAAGAAATGAGTACAAGTTTATAATTCAGAAATCATTAAGTGATCAGTTTCAGAAAAACTCTTCTGAATAACCTGTGATTAAATTGTTACATTAATTCAAAGAATGACAAATTCATTTCAGATGCTCTGAAAATATTTTGTATAATTTATTGGGATGTTTGATATTTTGAATTATTTTGATTCAGCAATTTTAAAATAGCAATTTTTTATTTATGCATAAGGCAATTTTTAATTGAGATAATCCATGAATAAACATAAATGCTCGAAAGCTTTCTACTTGAAAAATTTTGAAGATTAATAATTTTTCAGAAATATATAGAAATCTTTTTTTAATATGCATTTAACTTAAAAGAATGCAGAAAACTTTCCATAATGTTCCACAAGTACCACATATTTCTCGTTTCAGAAATCTTCCATTTTGAATACTGTTAACATGAGTAGTCTTATTGAGTACTCACAAAGTGCAGCATAAAATATTAAAAATTTCTTTGAATGTACCGCATTTTCTTAATGAAACTGATGCTTCCACTTTTGACAGATTATTAAATTTCAATTATTTTTTAGTATGATGCATATTTCAATTAAAGTATCAATGAAAATTTAGTTAATAGTGCACTATTTTCTCATGCAACACAATGAAATCATTTGTTTTTTGTCACAAAATATGCATGTACTTAAGAGAAAATTAAATGAAAAGTTGATTTATCATATGTGGAGATACCTGCTTTGGACTCATACATTCAATATTGTTTCCCCCCACTGTTTCAGCATAGCCAGATTTTTATTTAGCAAAACTCAATTAAATGGGATTTTAACGTTTCTCTTCTACTAAATTTGATGCAGAATTATTCTAAAAAATTCCTTAAAACTGATAAACTGAACTCTTAAATGGTAGATTTAGTGATAAAATATTCTAGCCAAAAATTTAAGTACATTTAAATCTGATATACTTCACAAATATAAAGTTTGAAACTTACTATTAGTATATCCATAATCATCTTCTTCTTCATCATCATCAGCTATTTTAAGATAGCCAGCACTGTTACGATCTATCTAAAATATTTAAAAGAGGAATAAGCAATCAGAAATTAATATAATTAATCAGAAATGCTTAAAAACCTCACAGAAAAAAATGTAAAACTGTGCAAAATATCAAAATCCAAATATATGTTAATGTACACATTCTCTCATTCATATGCATGTAACTCACCTTTTTATGTAAAGCTACAGTCTACTTATACTAAGTATCAATGATATGTATTTTATGTAATGCACAATATTTACATTATATGAGATGGTATAAGCAAAGTTTACAAGAAAGTACTTTATTTATCTACATTTACACATTATCATCTTCTCAGTCACCATGTACAGCAAATACAAAACTTCCAGCATTTCTCTCACTGCTGGAATGTGTTCTGGGAGTCTTTTTTTCGAAACATGTCAAGCACCTTCTGGGATTTGCACTGGGTATCCACAATGGTGACAAAATGGCAATGCTTGAGCTGGATCTTAACTTAAAAAAATGGTGAAGTCTGCAGGAGCCAAATCTCGCATATAGAGTAGATGCAGAAGTATGATCATGTCGTTTCTGTTAACTCATATATGAGGAGACCACAGTGGTAGGGTGCTCAGTCATCATGGAGCAGCCAGGTTTTCATGCACAACAGATCCAACCACTTTCGCCTAATATCCTTCCTTGGATGCCTTAAAACCTGACAACAGAACTTGCTATTGATGGTCTGGCCCCAAGGGAGAAATTCATGATTTGCAATGCCACAAATGCTGAAAAAAATATGATAAGCATGCACTTAGTCAAGTTGCAGACCTGCATCACTTTTTTCGGTCTTGAAGATGATAGGCTCTTCCACTGTGAAGACTGTTGCTTTTTCTTGGGGTCCCAAATTTTGTCACCTACAATGAACCTTGACATAAAGGATGGGTCATCCATGGCACACTGATGGAGTTTTGGGAAGACACTGATAAGGTATTTCTTCTTTTCTTGGGTCAGCAGCCTGGAGACAAAACTGGCAGTAACATGGAATATGTTCAAATCACACTTGAGGATTGCCTTCACTGTTCCATATGACACACCATCAATGGCAGCAACACTGTGGATTGTTCTCTGACAATCCTCATTTACAAGTTGCCCTGGTTTCAACATTTTTGGGTGCTGTGCTCAGTGAAGATCATCATGATCTCTTGTCATTTTCCAGTAATGTTCTTCCACTTTTGAAGCACAAGTGCCACTCAAAACACTTTGAACAAATCATCAGAGTATTGCTGTATACTTGCTGAATTATGTCAAGTATCTCTGTGGCAGATCTGGCCAGTTTCACATGGAATTTCACATTTGCTCGGTGTTCTAACTTATTATCCATGATGAAATCAACCATGTTAATACATGTGGTCAGAATAGCACCAACTGCACAGCTCCTGATGCGCATAGGGTGACGTCTCTTTGCATGCTGACTTATGAAAGGTTGATGCTTTCTGTGCCTGTGCGTGCAGCCTTGTGCTGCCATCGTTACAGAAGTCTCAAAATTTTTTGATACTACCTCTTAAAATATATATAATTATACAAATAATATAATATATAACAATATATATAATTATGCAAATAACAATATAATATATAATAATATCTGCACATAAGTGGAGCTTAAAAAACAAAAGCATATAACCTCAAATGGCCTGTTCAGATGATGATTAAAATTAATAGAAAACATATGAACTCTTCAGGAATTGGTGTCTTCAACCAATACAATGAAATAGAAAAATTTTAAACACTGAAAATTACTTTTAAATTGGTTACTAATTATCACATAAAAAATGAAGCCTATAAAGTACTGATATGTATACTGATATCTGAAACATATATGGGAAGACCAACAGGCTTCCACTTGAAAGTTTACAACCTGACATGCATAGAATATTATTTAAAAAAGAAAAAGACATACCACAGATGTTAAGGCAAAAAAATGCCATAGGTATTCAGACAAAAAGAAAATGCCACTAACACTTCAGTGGATGAATCAGACTAAAGATGCATTAAAGATATAATCCACATACAAAATTGTTACCTTCACAGAGAAGGCCAGTGTCATCTTTAAGTCCTTGTTTTAATTAGAACTGTTGTCTTTTTAAAGTTTTTTCTTTCAGCACTATGAAGAAAGAAAAAATGTACAGTGAGAATCCTGCACAGTATAGTAGTAGCCAAGTGTAAAATGGCAGCACCAGGATTTTTGATTTAAGAATGTCCAAATTTTCTGTCAGTCTTAATGGCAAGAAAGAAATTTTTTATACAATACGGTTTATAATGGAGGTTACCAGCATATTTCATCTTACCCCCCCCCCGGTAATGCAATCACAGCAAATTTTTATGGTATCACAGTCTAAAAAAATCATAGTGTAGAGATAATCAAATAGGGGAGAATTTGACAGCAATATTGTCATCCATATATATATACTACACTTTTCACATATAAATACAGAACAAGATTATGAAATACTTTAATAATCCCGAGGCTTAATCATTATTTTTATACTATGAGGTATTTTCTCCTTTCTTTTCCCAAGCCTTCATGGTGTAACTGGAAGCCCGCCTGACACATATTCGGGAGGCTCAGGGTTCTAATCCTGAAGAATTTCTTCAGTTTTCTGACACACAAAAATTCCAAATGGCTCTACAAGTGGCACCCAAATTAAAAAAGATGGGGGACAATAATTCACTACCACCAGGAATACACAAATGCATATCCTCAGCCCCAATTGCCCTTTAAAAGTGGAAATGTATAAAGTATTTTCTACCTCCTTTCCGCATATATGCTTTCACAGTGTAATTGGAAGAATGCTTGACATGCATTTGGGAGGTGCAGAGTTTGAATCCCAGTAAGGGCATTACACATTTTTCATGTTCCAGCATTGATTGATGACTCTATAATCTCAGAATCAAGACATATGAGAGAAAGAGCTCATTGCTGATACCTTTTTCAACAAACACATATTTTACATGAAAAAAAATTTGCAAAGAATAACATAATGTAATACAATTTTGGTACCTTAAATTATATTTAATTTAATTTAATTAATAATTGACATGCCTTTCTTAAGCCTATACTATGTCTTTTTTAAAAAAAATTACCTACTTATATGTTCAGAAATTTAAATGCATAGTTTTTGATGCTCAACAGTTTAAAAATGAACACTTTTATAAAAAAAAAAAAAAAAAACTTTTTAAAAGCAGATCACATAACAAATTTTCTGAATATGTTATTTTATAGTTTGCTTTTAATTTTAATATTCCCTACAGAAGTACTTAGCGTTTAAATTACCTTAAAACAAATACCTAAAAATCATATAAAACTTAAATAATTTTTTTATCAATAAAAATAATTACATTCATTAAGATTTTTTTGGGAAAGGGAGAAATAGAGATAAAATAACTACCTCAACCCCTTTTGAAGTGTAAACCTTTCCTTGGAAATCTGTATCTAGCAGAATATCTTCATCTTCAGACATAGAACGCTGTTTTAGTTTCTCAGCGTGAAATGAACTTCCAGTAACTGGGCTACCTGGAATATGTCCTGGTGAAGGAGTTTGTGCAGCATTCTCATTGTTGAAAGGAAACTATAAATCATATATAATACTTACTCTCTAAATAATCTACAAAATAAAATTTCAACAATATTACAAAGGGAAAAATCTAGAATGTTTGAAATTTTAAAACAAATTTTTAACTTTCATTTCATTTTACACAAAGAAAAAGGGATTATATTTCATCAATAATAATATTAAATGTAAAAACAAGTATCACACAACATATTCAGTAAATAGCTTAACTACCCAAATATTCCTGCAAACAATAAAAACATCATTTTTAGCATTATCAATTCTTAATTCATCTTAAATGCCATGCATGTACAATAGAATTTTGTTGAGACAGTCAGATATTAACAGAATAACAATACTAATTGTAAAACAGCATCTGTAAATACAAACGAGTTCATACTACACGCTAGACACATGATGGCATTTTGAGATAGAAGACAAAATCCAAGATCCAGAAGTCCAATATCTGAATAATTTAATATCGAGACATCTGGACAACCAGGAAGGTTTTTTTCCTTGCAAAGGCTAGAAATGGAGCATTTAATACCCAAGAAAAAACAGGTATGCTACGAAAACAAATTTTTTCCTAACTAACTATGATTCCCGCACATCACTTTCAAATACCTGCTGAAATTGCACTGTTGCCAATGGCTACATTTATTGACAATGGCCACACTTTTCACTGGAGTCGCTGCAGAGGGAGGGTTACCATTTTTCTATTTGACTAATAAGTGAAGCCCCAAGACATAGTTGTTTGCAATGGGATGTTGCTTATACTGATTTTCTTTTTTTGGTGCAGGGGTGGAGAAAGAAGAAAGTTTAGTTAGTTAATTAGTTCAGTTACATTAGTTAATATAGCAAATTACCTTTATCCTTAATTTTATAATTTGATCCAGCTTATTATTTTTTGCAGATTATTATTACTACAGCTATCTTATTAAAATTAATATTTGAATTTTTGATCAAGTCAAACACAGTTTCCAATTCTGAAGCAACAGATTCTGCTGCAATTTCAGAATTAGGCAATCATGCTTCAATGGCAGCTGTGCAAAAAGTGGAACTGCTGCAAAAAATTCACAAAGACATCAAAATTATGCAAAAAGTATGATATTGGAAAGCCAACTGTATAAAGTTTTCAAAAAAGGGGACTTTAGTGGGTTCTCTCACTCCACTTGCAATGAATGACAGCAAAACCATTTTTTATACTACAGATGGCGATGATGAGATAGTGATGATGGAATGTTGAAAACTGGTCCTTTTTGGTAATATGTGGTCCAAAATAATTTGGCTATTTTTAAAGGAAAAGCCCCATAACTGGTATCGAAGATTCCAAAGTAAGACAAGTGATTTTGGCATATGAAAATGCTGCTAACACAATGTAAACTTCTTGTAATCAGAGAAATTACATAATCTTGGGCAATTAAAAGAGTAGAGATTTTCCCAGTCATCTATCTATCATTCAAATAAAGCAATATGGAGACATAATCTCAAGCATTTAAAAGATTGAAGATTTTCCCTTTTATCTATCTTTCAAATAAAACAACATAAACACAGTTTAAATGATACAAACATTATTGAATGATCGGTTTGAAAATTAATCCATATCAAAGGCTTGGCAACACTTGAAATCGGCTGTTTTACCACATGAAGCAAAAAGTTTCCTGATTAAAGACAACTGTTCATACTTCATCTATAGTAAAATATAATGCCTCCATCTTATTCTTTTCTCAAAACTGTACATCCACCATTCAGCGAATTGATACCGGAGTGCTGCATATGCTGAAATGTACACATAAAGTAGCCTTTTTAAAATATATGAAGCATTTTCTGAACATTAGCAAAACCATTCATTTTTTTAGCATAAAATCTGCTTTCTAGATCATTGCAAGATCATCAAATATATGTCTGCAGATATTTTTTAAAATGCTTGGTATTTCTTATGGCCAGCTACCATATTTCCTAGTGATGCTGATGATAGCTGCAAATTTGAAGGTTTTCGCATATCACAAGCAAAAGGGTGAAATTTTCCAATTACTGAAATTTGTGGAGAAATGCGGAGAAGTAAAGATGATATAAGTTTTCCAGTGATGGCAATGTCCCAAGCATGATTCATCTAATGGATGGCAGAATCTGTAGTATGGTTTTAAATCCAGAAAATATCGCTACCACAGTAGAGAAAATGACAAAGAGACTATTGAGAACTAAAAGATTTCCATTGCCAGTTTAGAGGGAATTCTCAACAGGGAAATTACAGGTCTTGAACAATGGAATTTTGTAACTGAAAAAAAAATTATGTCTAGCTTTAAATAAAAAAAAAAAATATTACTCTCCCCTCCCCCCCAAAAAAAGCTTGAATAACTGACAATGAAAGAAATGCTTAATAAAACAAACAAATATTGAGCTTTATTTTGTAAATTTTGATTCAAGTAAGATCAGAAATGCTTCGTTAATTTAAAAACAATTATAGCACAAAGTCCAAGATCCGGACTTATCAGGATGGCCATCCTAATAAGGGATTTTTCTGAATCACTTATTAGGATAAAAGTAATCTGGTGATTCTAAAATTAGGATCTTTATGAATGTTAGATCATCAGTTTAAATCTAGTAAAATGAAATGTAAAATTTATAAAATAAAAATATGATGTAGTGAAGCATTTACGACCTTCAGGGAATCCAAAATTTACAAAAAAAAAAAAAAAAAAAAAAAATAAAAAAAAAAAAAAAAAAAAAACATGTATCTGTTTGCCTTATTAAACGTTTCTGTGTGTCACCATTCTTTGTGCTAATACTTTCTCTTCAATTTTATTCTTATCCAAAGACACACAATTTCTTATTCAAGGTTCCATTGTTCAAGTCCTGTAATTTTTGTGTCAAGAATTCCCATTAAATTCTCACTTGAAGTTTTCTCAAGCTCAACAACCTCTCTCTCACTTTCTTTATTTTTTAGATTTAGGACCAGATTATAGATTTCACTGACTGTTAGTTGATTGATTGTTGGGACACTGTCACTGCAATGGAAAACTTCTATTATGCCATCTTCCTTTATTAACACTTATTTATGTTTCTTCTAAAATTGCATCATTTGGAAAACTTTGCATTTTGTTTGCCGTAATCAGAAACCTTCAAATTTGCAGCTATCAACATAAAGCTTAGCTAGCATACAATTACACTGTTGGCAAAGTAGCATGATACTGGTGACTAAAGACATGTTATTCAACTTAATTTGTCTTGCTTCTGCCTTGCACTGAGGAAGTTACATTTGAATAATATAAGTTTAGTTATTTATAATATTTATGACTATTTCCTACATATGCTTAAGGTTTATCTGAGTCCCTAATAAATAAATATCAACTTATACTTAAGACTTATTCAAGGTGGCACCAGACATTCTGCCACTGGATGCAATATCTGTGGGTCCTAAATTCTGTTGCACTTTAAATTCTAAAATTTTGCATCCTAGTGCCTTTTCTATATTTGACAGTATTTCCCAATCCCTAAATTTTGCTACTCGGTGATTCTCTAAACTCTAAAAATTTTGCTGCCTGATACGGTTTGGAACAATCCTGGGCAACCAGTTGAATAACCAGTTATTATTAATTCAAGTAGCACTAAATGTAATCTTCTGACCTATGAGCATCATTTACAAAATATGTTTTTTGCACATAGAATTAAATTTTAGTTAAATTTCTACTCATCAGCACATGCAACACTTAGCAGCGGAGTTTGGCTGAGGTCTGCAAGCATAATATCAATGTAAAAGACTACCATGCTGGCTGGTATTCGATTAAATAATACTAATATATTTAAAATTATTTTATTACTATTATTAAAATATTTAAAAAATTATTTTAGGCATTGCTGCATAAGTCATTTCTCAGGCTGCCATGTGTTGATAGTCATGGCATGATGAAAGTAAAAAATGATTTGTCAGTTTGGTATCAGGGATCAAATTATTAATCATAAATAATAAAAAATGATTTGTCAGGTTGGGGGTATCAGGAATTACACTTATTTAGTAAGTTAAAATATGAAATCTTTGAATGTAGGTTTGGGATGTATGCCAAGCAAAGAGGTTGCTGCAGATGCTGCTTCATCATGAAGGTGTTTTTTTATTCAGTGCCAAAGTAAAATTATGAATGGGTCTCTCCGTGAACTTTATTATGAAAAAACATCAAATACACAAAGGTAAAGCATGCAAAAAAAATTTCTAAAAAAAATGCGGGGTGATCAGGATTTTATATTATTCCAGATTTTGGACTTTGTATTGTATTTCATATTTTGTATTTTATAATTTCTACATGTCATATTACAAGATTTAAACTGATGAAGTTCAGAAATTTCCACATTCCAGAATCAATAAAGTCCCATTGATTCTGGATCTTAGACTTCGTACTGCACAAATTGAAAACAAAACATTTTTAATTACAAATTAAATACAGTAGACACACAAAGCTATTATAAATAAGACATATGGAGGCATTATAAATCCAAAAATGAGAGTTTAGATATAGTAAATTCTGGCTAATAATTAATTAATAAATTTATTAAAATGGGAAAAAAATTCTAACAAAATATATTGATAGTGATTTATTTGTTCCCCCTTCTTCAGCATTTACAAGGATGTCAAGGATATTTATGATTATCTCACAAAAAACAAGTTAAAGGAAAATTCAAATTATATTGTAAAATAGCAAAGCAACAACATTGTGTTTGACCTAGATTTAGTCAAGAACTCAATCGATTTCAAGTGCAAACAGGTACAAAGGGCCCCTCTTTATCAGGAGCAATGAAATCTGTAAGACTTTGCTGCTAATGAAGGACTCTTCCTTTCTTTGCTCCTGATGAAAAGGACCTGTACCTGTTTCCTCTCGAAATCAATTGAGTTCTTGACTAAATCTTGACCAAACACAAGGTTGTTGCTTTGCTAATTTTATGTTTCCCTTTTGCATGTTTCTATTCTGTTTTGAAATTACATTATATTAATTAAAATTAACTAGAAAAAATACATACATCAATTACTTAAAATAGAAAGAAAGCAAAGAACACTACAGATTGACTAATATTCATAACTACTTATCTGCTTTCTTATATCTTCAGTCAAACATTTACTTTATTTAAAGACCAATTTTCATGACAGAATTCTTGCACACTTTGCATGGTACATTTAAGAATAGTTAAAACATACTTTGTCTTAAACAAAAAATTAAAAATATTCTGGCTTTTTGCATCAAATGAAAAAAATTAATATTAAAAATTCAAACAAAAACAAAAGAAAACTACTCTTTTCCCTGGTTTGATTAATGCAATCAGTACTGAGTTTACTTACCCAAACAACACTTCAATGCTATATATACTGGCCCACAAAATTCATATAAGAACCTTTCTAAACAATTTTATTTAAAATAGTTTAGTAAAATGCTGTCCAAAAATGCGTCTGAATAATGAAAAGACAGGTTGTGTTTTGACAGAAAGCAGTTCAAAATATAAATTAGTAATAATGATGTTAAAACTGATATTGATGTAAAAAAAAACCATATAAAATAGATGGTTCTTATAGCAAAAAGGTGAATATTTGGTGCTTTTTCTTTTTGAATTTCTGTACTGCTTGTCATGGAGTATCATACTGAAGCATCTATTTCATGTTAGAATGCTGAATCAGTAGAATTGGACAGAAATTGCTTGGTAAGTCAAAGGAAATTTGGGAACAAGTCAAAGACAACAGATCACAGTACTTGCCACTGGACTGAGCCAAAATGTTATTGTCTGCATATGGAGTCATTCCAAGAGACAGGAAAGCATTTGAAGATGTCCTGAATAAAGTTGCTTACAAGCTAATATCTCAGATAATATTCTTATTGGTCAATAACAGCCCTTAAGTTAAAGTAGCAAAAATGCCACCCAGCTATAAAAATACATTTTAATGGCAGCCAGAAGAAGAGTATCGACACAAACAATTTGCAGACACCTTCATGCACATATATTATATATACACTCACGTTTGTGAAAATTGCAACACCATGAAGGACTTACGCGAGTGAGCTGAAATTTTCAGGAAATGCAAAGTAGCGCATGATATGCAAATGATTAGAATTGCAAATCCGTAGCGCATGCGTATGCTGAGCAGCGCCCTCTGAACGGCTGATGGATCCGAATAAATAGACGGCTGTAGCGAGGCGTGTATGGTTATCGGTGGTTATCTGCTAGTGGTAAGCGTTAACTCAATCTGTACTTACGCCTCGTCGACGAAAGAGAGCGAGATTTGAACAACTTACAGAGTTTGAACGAGGGAGAATCATCGGCCTTCGTGAAGCTGGATTGTCGTATCGTGCAGTAGCCTCTCGTGTGCAGCGTAACAGCAGCACAGTGATGCGCGTTTGGAAGCAGTGGACGGACGAGTGTCGGACAACTCGGAAATCCGGGAGTGGACCCCGAAATGTGACGTCAGCTCGCGATGATAGACACCTGGTCCGCATGGCGCGGACGGACCGTACAGCTTCCTCTAGACAATTGGCAGCACTGTGGTCAATAGCTACAGGTGTTTCATTGTGTGCTTCATCAATTCGTAGACGTCTGCTGCAGTGTGGACTGCGCGCACGGACTCCTTTATACAGGATCCCCCTAACGCACGACCATCGCCGCCTGCGGCTACAATGGGCCAATCAGCATAGAGACTGGCGTGCTGATTGGCAGCATGTCGTGTTTTCTGACGAATCCCGCTTTAATTTGTGGTACCATGATGGCCGCATTCGTGTCAGACGCTATGCCGGTGAACGCCACCTTCCGGAGTGCATTATCGAACGCCACAGTGGACGAACACCCGGAGTTATGGTCTGGGGCGCCATAGCATATCATAGACGATCTCAATTGCTACGAATTGTGGGCAATCTGAACAGCAACCGGTATATCCGTGAAGTTCTACAGCCCGAAGCTGTTCCCTTCCTTCAAAGCTTGCCAGGCGCTGTATTTCAACAGGACAATGCCCGCCCTCATACTGCTCGGATTGTTAAATCCTTCTTTGCAGCGCAGCAGGTACAGCTTCTTCCTTGGCCTGCGTGTTCCCCGGATATGTCGCCAATTGAACATGTGTGGGATGTCATTGGTCGGCGTCTTGCTCGTGATCCTCGTCCTGTTGCGTCTGCAGACGAACTTTGGGTACGCGTACAAACGATATGGAATGCTCTTCCTCAGTCAGACATTCAAACTTTGTTTGACTCCATGCCACGTCGTGTAGCAGCACTTATTGCGGCGCGTGGTGGCCACACAAAATACTGATTCTGATCTCTTGTTCTTGTTTGTTTGCTTTGAACATTTAATCATTTATTTGTACCACTACCACTCAACTGTGTATTAAATTGCATTCAATTATGACGATTCCTTCTTGGTGTTGCAATTTTCACAAACGTGAGTGTACATTGGCCAGTTGTTTGAATCCTAGTGATTTCTCTTAATCATAGGGCTCAAAGAAACTGAGCTGAAGAAAACCACGATTTATGATTGGGAACTTGCTAAGGGGAGCTAAGTTGTTTTCTTTAATGTGAGTCAAGGTTCAGCCTAAGGGCAAATAATCAGCAAGTTCTGATCTGGAGAGGATGTGAACCATAATACAACGCAGTGCATGTAAAAAAAACATTACATTTTCTGGTGACAGCATGCTTGTTTGAGAAAGATAAGATAAGAGGGAATAAAGGGTTTGGTTTGGTTTATTTGATTATGGCAGAACTCTGGTAAACTGACTCTTATACACATTACATTCAATGGGACATGTCAGTATTCAATGGGACATGTCTATACCATTCTGGCTCAACAGTGACAACTCAACAGAACAAATGCCTTGATTGTCTGAAATATAATTTCAAAATTTAAAGATAGCATAAATTTTGCTCAATTTTTTACAGAACTTCAAAAATTTCACTCAGATGTATTTCATAACAATGAAAAGTGAAGTAAGCCCACTTATTTCTTAAAGGCACTTTTGTCTGCTCATCTGATTAACTGTCAACATTCAAACCCACACAAGCATTTAATGCAGACAATGGATTGCTTTTACTGCATTTGCAAATTACAGGTTGAAGTACACAACCAGTTTATTTCATAATATTCTTTGAAATCATGTTCAAGTTGAAAATACTCCCATTTCAGTCAATCTTCATTGAAATTTGATATTATTGCCGACATCTTAAATTTTTCATCATGCTTTACTCATTGTAATCCTGAAATGGATGCAGAATCACTTTAAACCATTTCTAACATAATCAATGGATGCTTAAAATAACCATAAGGAAATCTGAGTTGTCTTACTGCAAAATTCTGTAGCAAATTATGTCACTTAGGAAAAATGTTGATTTTCTAAGCTGTAGCTGTGGAAAATTCATGTAATGCATAACCTAAAATGTAATTCAGTTTTCAGCAGCTTAACATGCTGAATAACGCCTGAATAATGTATTTCAGTTATGTATACAATGTCCACATTCAGCTGCTGGACCAAAACCATACTTTTTATATGAAGGTATTATTCAAGTAATCATTTTACTTGCATAATAAATCCTACCTAACTAACAAGAGCTTGAATAATTAAATCATGAACTATTCTTTCCAACATTTCAAAAGCTTTCCTGAATTCAAATACTTTTTTGACAGAAACAAAGATTTTGAGAACAGACAACTTAGAAGTTTTTGAAACACTAAAATTATACTTGAATATTTTTAATATACTAATAAAATAAAATCTTAAATATTAATTATTTAACTTACCCTTAATATTAAGTGGCAGTAAGTTCCTGAGTGAGAAATCTTAGATTATGACAAAATCAATTTTTTTAACTCAGAAGCAAGAACTTTTCTTAAGCACCAAAACATTATGTGAATTCTAAAGGAAAATTTTTAATGTTGTATAGTAGAAACATTAAACATGGAATTAACATTAATCCAGATCTACAATAAATGTTAATGTACAACATTTGTTGACATTATTAAAATTTATTAACGTTTCGATAACATCAGTTGAGCAGTTTTTTTTTTGGGGGGGGGGGAGGATTTCTTGGGAACAAAGTTGAAATTTGAGATGCTTGATGGTCTAGAGACTAATGAAATCACTACCTGACTTTTCAAATCTTTCTTGTCTACTAACATATTTGAGTGATTAAATAATAAACATAAAAAAACTTTCTTGCCTATATATTACTAGAATAAATATTTTATAAACAATGTCAAAGTTTTAAGAACTGTGGCTGATAATTTTTTTTTTAATTTGCTAATGATTCATGGGCAATTTTGATTCATGTTATCCATCTTAAAGTTAACATATTTTCCTTTCAATTTTATTTATGTTGTCACTAAAAAATTACATTACTATCAATTGATTTGCTTAAATAGAACATACACAAAGTTTCATTGAAATATATGCTTTGTTAATTATACAGCAAAAAGTACATTTAAAATTACAGTAAAAGTTTGAGTACCTGTAAAATTCGGGAAATGCTGAATGCCAGATAAGTGAAAATTCTGGATAGTTGAACATTTAAAAAAATGTGATTCACAGTAGAAAAGAAAAATGAATGGAAGAAGAAACTTACATTTTAAAATTATGAAAGTCATCTTATTTGTTATCAACTTAAATATCAAAAGTCTATGTCTAAAATTATGTAAGATTTAAAAAAAAAAAGTTTTTCAGCCAAGAAAGCCAACGTATTTGAAATATATATCAACGTATATCTCGAAAATACAAATCTTATCTGGTCATAAAATCTCAAAGAATCACAAAGGATGGCATAGATGTTGAAAAA
Source organism: Stegodyphus mimosarum (assembly GCA_000611955.2). Lineage (NCBI taxonomy): Eukaryota > Metazoa > Arthropoda > Arachnida > Araneae > Eresidae > Stegodyphus > Stegodyphus mimosarum. The sequence continues at coordinate 475,013 of KK120561.1, read as the reverse complement.
CTTGTGCCAGTCATGCCCTGGCAGAAACAAAACATTGATAATCTATTTAGCTAGGTAATGAACAGATACAAGTTATGAATATGCAAATACTCTGCACAATACAGTGCATATATGATTGAAGACAGAGTTTGATATAAAAGAAGATGTAGCTAGAATTTGATATCTTAGCCTCTTTGACAGTGTTTCTGCAAAAAGTCAAAATATGTTCTTAATAAAAAAAAAACTTGTAATCTTTTTTGTTCTTAATTCTAATAATATTAGTTAGTTCTTTCAGTATTAACTTTCTATGCAACATATTAAGGGAAAAGCACAGTTAATAAAAAAGCTACAGAAAAGTGTGTTCGGTTCCAAAACTTCCATGGAGTGAGGCTAGATGTGAATTAACTATTAAGCAAAATAAGCATATGCTTCAGGCATTAAGGAAAGCGAAGAACCACAAGAAGATGTTAAGGAATTCACGAAAGGAGGCAACACAAAAATTTCCATTTCTCATTTTACCATGGAATGTATGGTGGAAATAAACCCAGATTGAGAGAGAAGAAATGAGGGTAAAAACTGACGCAGATATACACAGGGGCACTAAAATCTTTTAAGTGTTTAAGGACTCTCAAAGTCTTAATCTGGCCCTAGAGTTAGAAGAAGTTTCTTAAATACAAGAAGATGCACTGATTTCATCTTACGGAGCCTTTAATAAAACCAAGGTAAAAATCTTAAACTGTGTTGCAAAGTCCAAGCTTACCTCTTGGTGCTATGCGTTTGGCAACAATGTTGTATACATGCTTCACAATGGCTCAAATCTTTCATTTGCTTACTTAATGGGGTGAGGAGTTTCTAAAATTTTGATACATTTCCAATTACCTGAGCCTTCCAGTTATTTGAAAGCTAAATAGTCATGCTTTAACTACACTCTGTTTAATAAATTTTACTCTCCTCTTTATCCTCAAATGGATTTCATCTCAAAAATGGATAAAAAATAATTATCCAAACATGCACAATTTTAAAACTGAATATTCTAATAAGCCCAACATAAAATGTCGTTTCTCATGCCTCTTAAATTACTATCCTAATTATAAAATTCAGCTACTATAAAATAGTTATTTAATAAGAATCATTATTACAGGATTTGTTGTATAGCTGCTGTATATGTAGTGATAAATTTGGGAGAATAATTTGCTCTTGAAGAAGGAAACTACAATTAGTCTCTTGAACATAATGAAATTTTTCAACTGAAATTATCATCCCCCTCCTAGAAAAGGCAAAATTTAGCACTGCACTAAAATTATTATGTATCTCTTATATTGACTATAGAAAGATTTTCATATTTAGCAAAATTTAATAAGCAAAACATCCTGCAAAGAAAACAAATGATAAAAATAGTGCAGAAAAATTTTGCTACGATATTAATAAATTCCATAACTAAACAGACTCCATAAACTCACAAAATTCTGACATATTTGCATAAAAAAATATGAAATGAAGCTTTATTTTACATTAAATTTGGTACTTATTATTATTTTAGAATATGCAGTGTTTAAGGTTTTGAAATACATACCCAAGGCACTAAACTTTGCACAGTAAGTTTAATAGGATTCTCTGCAATTTGAATAGTTTCAATCGCTTCTTTGTATGAAGCATTCTGCAGATCAATTCCATTGACCTAAAGAAGACAGATCAATATTCACATCTATAATAACAGCAAGTTATTTAATTCAATTATTTATGACAATCATAACTGTAAACTGTTTGATCGGAAGTATAAAATAGTTAACTTTAAAAAAAAACTGAATATATAATTTCAAAAAATTCACAAACAAATATTCAGCATATTTTAATTTTATGCTCACTGTTTTTAAAAATTATTTCAATTGGTAAAATCTGAAAGATTACTCAGCTATGAGCATCAGTTTGATATTGGCAGTTTCAGTAATCATCTGGACTTAAACTGGAAAACATGTTGCCAATGTCACATACTTTTTTTAACTGTGTTTATTTAGGAAATTGAATAACTAATAAACAACATTTTTCAAAGTTTATTAAATTTTAGATAATTTCAAGCATGCAACATATGCCAATCTACTGAAAATTACACTGCACTACAATATTACATCACTTAAATACACTTACAAATCTAAGTTGAAATATTAATAAATATTTACATCATATATGTAAATTTTATCACACCATAACAAATTCCTATCACATATAAATTATTTTTTATATCTAAATAACAGAAAACGATTCAAGAATTAAAAAATAATAAAGTTCATAATTAAATCAAATTTTATATAAAAATCATTTCCTTCATATTCGCAAAACTGTATCTTTGCACAGTTTTATTTCTCTTTTCAACAGTGAGTTGAAAATTTTAAAAGTAATGTGATAAAGTAGGTCAAACTAAATTAATTCCTTATTATAGAAAAGCACATAAGGGCTATCTAACTTAGATGTAATGCCTTCATTGAAGGTACTGTCAAGGACACTTGGTTGTACTCTTATTATACAACTGAAAAATAAAATTAAAAACTACATTGCCTGAACATTTTGTTGGAAAGAATTAAACTCAAGATGAACAATGTGATTTTACCAACTAGGATTACCAAACTTTTATGATATAACAGTCAAAATAAAATAGTAATAAATAAAATTAGATACTAATAATAGTAAAGCTTTGGTACCTTATAAATACACATAATACTATTTACAAATTATTAAATAACACTAAGATGAAGAAATGAAATTTTTCTTTAAGATGTATTAAACTATTAGACAACATCTTTCAAATTACAAAAAATTTAATTCTAATATATTAATTACACTTGCATGTATTCAAACATATAGTTGAAAATAAATAACAAATGATTCCACAGTTATAAAGATTTGTATCTGTATTATTTTCGAGAATACTTATATCAGAATAGAAACTGTCATCCATTAAAAAACTTGGGCTGGCTTCAGAACCAATGTTAGAATAAATGCACAGCACCTGCAACAGACAGCAGAAAATGGGACAGCAAAATTATGGAGGCACTAGGCTAGGAAAGTTAAGGTTGCATGATGTAACAAAAAGGCTACTGCCAGCCTTTCCTGGCTTATACTTGCTTGATACAATACATATATATATACAGGTGTATTAACACCATGCCTATTGTCCAGCACTTGTCTAGACTGTTGAACCCTCCATGTAACCCAAGCAAACAGTGATTACACTTCATGGGAGAAGACATCTTCTGCAGCCAATATGTATGAATACAGCAAGACTTTGAGACTTAATCAGATGCATATTTTTCTGAAGTTATTGATATTTCAAATGAGAACTAAGATGAACTATTTCTTTAATTTTTGAAAATCGCAATATATAAAGTGAACACTATAATCAAACAAACATATGAAAATGGGCAGCAATAATGATTTTATTTTGAAGATATGTTTAGAGTTGTCAATGAAGGAATTCAGTTCTAAAGATATAAGATGCTGATCATTCTTTAAACTGTATATACATTTATATTTCGATGCTTCCCCCCTATTAAAATGACTTACTAAGCAAGAAAGTATTAATTCATTGTATTAATTAACTAGATCTCAAACCTACACACACACTCACATATACACAAACGAGCCAAAACATTATGAACATTAAGGTAAAATAACATGCTGAATAAATATTAATTTCAAAGTCAAACAACAAAAATCAGTGTTATATTTGCAAATTTCCACTGGATTAGTTTCGATGGTTTATACCGAACCATCATTCTCAGCTGCCAAAGTGCAAATGAATGAGATAAGATATAATGATAAGATAAGAATGGCTGGACAGGAGTTAAGCTACTGGCGCCATCTATTGATGAAACAAGAAGCCTTAAAACAATTTCCTTAAAGGCCTCTTTTCCTCTTTTCCATAAAGGTGGATTGGAATTAATCCATCCAATTCCAATCCATCTTTACCTTCAGCCTTTAAGAAAATTATGTTTTAGGTTTCTTGTTTCATCAATAGATGGCACCAATAGCTTAAATCCTGTCCAGCCATACTTATCTTATCACTATATCTTATTTCGTTCATTTGCGCTTTAGCAGCTGGGGATGATGGCTTGGTAAAAACCATCGAAATTAGTCCTGTGAAAATTTGCAAATATAACACTGATTTTTGTTGTTTGACTTTGAAATTAATACATTATGAACATCCCTACATTTTTTAATGAACTCGTCTGTATGACATGGAGGGCACATAATTAAGTGGGAATGTTATTTACCTGCTGCTGGAGAAGGTAAGGAATCATTTTTGCACTTAAAACAAAGACTGCTGATCTAAGCAAATTTGATAGAGGGCACATGCTATGGCTTGAAAACTCAGAATGAGTATTTCAAAAATGCATGACTGATAGGCTGTTCACGATCTGTCATTGTTAATATCAATGCAAAATGGATAAATCACGGTGAAACCAGCAGTAAACACCAAGGTGTTGAATGTCCATGTGTCATCAAAGAAAAAGAACATCAAACAGTGTCCCTCTTGGTACAGCAAAATCGGTGCCACACAGTGGCTCAGCTGATAGCCCAATACAAAGCAGATCCAAGAGAAAGCATTTTGGAACACACAGTTCAGCGGACACTGTTGGATATGGGACTGTACAGCAGATATCCCACTCGTGAGCCTCTGTTGACCAAGCGTCATTGTCAACTACACCTACAGTGGGCAAGGAAACATTGACACTGGACCATGGATAAGTGGAAGACAGTTGCTTGGTCGGATGACTCATGATTTCTCATTTATCATGTCAATGGTCATGTCACTGTATGCTGTCTTCAAGGCAAACAGTTGCTTCCCCCTCCCATACAGAAGGTCATATACAGACTGGTGGTGGCAATTTATACTTTGGGAGATGTTCTCATAGGTGGCTCTGAGACCCTTAGTTGAGGTAGAACAGACCACGAAAGTTGAAGACTATTTGAACATAACTGCAGATCAGTTGCACCCTTACATGTTATCTGTCTTCCTAAATTGAAATGGAATCTTCCAGCAGACAACACCCCATGTCACAAGGCTTGAACTGTATTGGAGTAATTTGAGAAGCATAAGGATGAATTCCGTTTAATGTTCTGGCCACCTTAATCCCCAGATCTTAATTCAATAGAGCACATTTTGGATGTCATGGAGTGGAAGTTCAGAGGTCAAACACCACCGTAACATAACTGCAGATCAGTTGCACCCTTACATGTTATCTGTCTTCCTAAATGGAAATGGAATCTTCCAGCAGACAACACCCCATGTCACAAGGCTTGAACTGTATTGGAGTAATTTGAGAAGCATAAGGATGAATTCCATTTAATGTTCTGGCCACCTTAATCCCCAGATCTTAATTCAATAGAGCACATTTTGGATGTCATGGAGTGGAAGTTCAGAGGTCAAACACCACCGTACCAGAATATCTCGACTAATCATGACCACTGCTCACACATTTGGTAAAACCTGCCTGCAGTCATCTACCAAGAACTTGCGGCATCCATGCCAAGGTGAATTGCAGCTGTTTTGCAGGCCAAAGGTCATGCAATGTATTGGTGAGCAGGTGATCATAATGTTTTTGCTCTCCAGTGTATATATCTTGGCCCTATATATATAGATTACATCACAGATAGTAATTAACTAGGTAATCTTATTTAATAGCACTTTGATAAACATTTCACTTTTTATGGAGGGAGACAGTTCCAAAGCATCTGAAACTTGATAAACACTTCTTGGTAATAATTCCTAGCCTCAAATATAGATTTGGATTTCATTTCCTTAAAATGTGAAATTATCTTACGAATATAAATAAAAAAAACTAAAAACTATCATTAAAAAATTACAATTCATTACACTTAGCATATATAATCAATTTACTCACTGCAACAATGCGATCACCTCGATTTATTGTTCCATTGTGACCCGCCAGACTGTCTGGTACAACATGCTTAATGAAAATACCAGATAACGGGGTTCCAGATTCATCTTCTTGAACATCTATACAACCCATAACTACTCCAATTCCTATTTCTTGACCTGGCTCACGCCAGAGTTCAACTGTTCGATTAACACCCCATTGGCAACCTACAGCAGTCAATAAAGGACTAGATACAGCAGAATTGGTTGCATTGGTTGCTGTAGACACTTCAGTATTTGGTATCTCTGGTATAGAATGTGGAGTTTCAGGAAGTTCTGGGCTTTTCTGTTGCTGAGGAGACTCATCTACACAAAACAAATTTTAAAATATCATTGTAACATTACTGAGAATAGAACTAAATAGTCTAAAGTTTGGCATTTCTTATTAAAAATAATTACAACAAGAAAACACTAAAATAATATGCATAGATTTACAAGAATCTTTATAAACTATTTAGAAATGTTTCTTGATATTTTGTATTAAATTTTGTTAAATACATTTTTTTAATTTTCATTAAAAATTCATTCGTATATTATAATAAAAACAAAAACAGGAAAACTAGCTATAAATAAGGAACTGATATAGACATGATATTGCTCACATAGAAGAGGTCTCAAAATGTCAGATACATCAGCAAGCTATTGTTTATTACGAGTGAGAACTGTGGAAGGATAATTATTTATGCCAAAGAAAAAGGGAAAACATAGTCCCACTATAGAAGATATATAAAAGAAAAATCAGCAGAAAATGTATAGACAAAAAATCAATGAGAAATACATACATAAAAATCAAAGAAATTTCTTGCAACAGATATTATGCAGTTTTCCTCTTTCTTTGGCCTGTCAACTGGATTAATGTATACCAGGATTTCATCATTAAGATACCAGCACCCTTGTGCATGTAGCTAGTATTCTTCAATACAAAAACTTTTATGAAAATGCCAGAATCTTTATGAAGATCAACTTTTAAACTGAAAGGAGCAACCTTCATAAAAGGGCTAAGTCACTTTCATACAAATAAAATGTTCATTTGGCCTTATTAACCAAAGTAACAAATTAAAACATTACTTGTATAATATTCTACCATCTTTGACTGCTTTTTTGTTTCAAATTAAAAAGGCATTTTTATGAACATGGTGGCATCTTATATCTTGCACTACTGTGAAGTTTCTGAGTTAGATAACACATGTTGGCCTACATAAGAATACCGACATCCTAATAAAGACCCCATGATGATCCTTCTGATGCTCTTCTCTCTTAATACATAGGTTGATCTATTTAAAAGATGTGAGATATATCATGCTCTGGTCAATGACATACATATTATGAGTGCTTTAATAAATATATAAATATTAATGTAAAGGAAACAGAACTTCTTTTTAAATAGTCAAGGAGAAAAATATTCAAAAAAAGATTGATGAATATTTTTTTCAAAAATGTCCTATAATGCACTCGTACTATGTATGAAAGTACTGTAATTTAAATTGGCTTGTGAAGAGTAAGAAGACAAGCTAAATTTCTCCCTTCTTATAAGATAATGATTTTATCCTAGTAACCTATCTTTATATTGATCTTCGTGATTTTATTTTAGAAAACTTATTTTTCTTTTTGATAAATAGAATAAATGGTATTGTAGAGATCATGTGATGCAACAGACCATGGTGGCTTCGAGTATATAGTTGCTTGCTCACGTCGCCATCTCTTAACACCAATGAGAAGTAAAGCAGCTCACAAGTTTCGGATGCTCTTGAAGATGGCAATGAGCTAGGGATATGATCCTGAGTCTGCTTAATGTGAGCTGAATTCTCTACTACTAGCGCAAATGAGCTTCCATATACTAGCTTCAAGAATTCCAACTCTTTCAAATTTGCAAGGGTTGAGTTGCTCTCGAGATCACTACACACTCTCCTTCCAAGCATTTCTGATGCAATATGAAAGTGCTGATGTGATTGATCGTTGAACAGAGGGTGGTAGCTAAAGCTTGAATATGTGGTAGTGCTTAGTTGGATCCATCGATGCATGTTTGAGAGGGCACAGTCTGTTAGCATTTGTGTCACTGTTAGGTCGAGGTGGAGCATGTGTGATGTAGTTATCATTTTTCCTCAGTGGAGGGAAGTTTTTATAGTTCTCAGGGTTGCCAATGTAGCAATAACATGGTGCAAGAAACATCGGTGGCTTCGGGTATGTAGCTGCTTTTTCATACCCCATCTATAAGCACCAATAAGAAGTGCAGCAGCACACGAGTTTCACATGCCCTTGAAAATGGTAATGACTTTGGTTTCGATCCTGGGTCTGTTTAATGCAAGGCAAATTCTCTACCACTAGCACAAAAGAGCTCCTGTGTGCTAGGTTCAAGAATTCCAACTTTTGAAAATCTGCTAGCATTGAGTTGCTCATGAGATTGCTACAATATTATGAGATTAAAACAATGACAATGTATAATATAATTTATGTAATTTTTAATGTGCACAAATCTGGGACTGTAAGTGATATTGAGTTTTGTAATTCCCTGGGTTTTTTCTTTCTTTCTTTCTTTTTAAATGAAATTGCTGTATCCATGGGAAGAACAACAGTAATGTGTCATACAATATATATAAAATAAATGGGAGACTGTGCACAATGCCGAGTTTGTGCAACTCTCTGATGTCTTTATGCAAAAACAAATTACTTTGTACATGAGTAAAAAAAAAATAATGCATGTACTGTTTCATACGTGTAACACAAGTACAATGCCAAATTTGTGCAATTCTGTGACTTTTTTTAAGTGGAAACAGATCACTAGTACATGAGGACAAAACCATAATAAATATAACATAACATATACAGTGTGGTCATAAAAAAATTCCTCAATATATGAGCCCTTAGCAGACTATGCACTCAAACAATCCAAATAAAATTTCAGATATTATTATTCGAAAACATATATGCTTGACACTGATGATTTAAAACAACAGAGCTCTCACAGTTACAGAAACAGTGAAATAATTTCGAAATTTTCAAATGGTAACACCCACTTTATAGGCAAGGTGGCAACAATCACCTTTTAAATAACAAAGAATTTTAAATAACAAGAAAAGCAAAGTAAGCATGCAAAATTATGAACATCACTGAATATCGGATTAGACAAGATGACTTTGAAGATTCAAAAAGAAAGAAAGAAAGAAAACCTAATAACAAACCAACTTCAAAATAAAGAGACAATACAGGGAATGTCAGACTTTATAACAATAGAGCCCACATGTGAGATTTTTGGAAAGTTCAAGATCCATAACTAGAATTTTCCAAAAATGGCAAGTACATAAACTATTTGACTTTAAAAGTAATGAAATGGGTTTTGAATGGAAAGATAATATTAAGTAAATTAATCAGAATTTCATATGTTTATGCAATTATTGTAGTAAGATATAAACATAAAATTCTCATTTCTCTTGCTTTATATTCAGTAAATTATGTCCCTATGGTATACAAATATGAAACTATTATAAGATGTAATTGAACAGACAGAATGACAAATATTTTTTTCTGGTTTCTTTTTTATGTAATAAACAACACTGCACGTAAATATAAATATTTTGAATTTCTCCTGCTTCCAGGAAAGTTTATTCTCACAATATACAAATGTGATGCTATCATATGCAAAAGAATACCCATTTTTCAGATAGAAAGCCAAACATTTTCTTTTGATTTGCCTTAATGTAATTCATGTGATTTCATTATTAATAATAATTCTCAATTCTCTTACTTTATGTTCAGTACAGTATATTCCCACAGTATATAAACTACTATAAGGTGCCACTGATACTTTTTCTTCAGATAGAAAAACGAACATTTGCTTCTAGTCTTCTCCCTTCCTGTTAATAACTGTTGACTGGTATTAACATAAGTAAATTGAAATCACAAGAAGAATGGAATGATCTTTATGAGAATAACAAAATAAGAAAGTTTTACATTTGAATTAAGAATAATTAAAAAAAACATACGCTGACACTTTTTAACTCATACGCACCCCTCTGGAAAGAATAAATAAGTGGCACAAGAAAGTGCACATTGTAAAGAAATTGCTATTCATAAAGGAAAATAATTTTTAAATAGGCCATCAACTTTTATAGAGTTTTGTACAAAAAATATCAATTTTACTTACCCCTTCCCCCCAAAAAAACCCCCACATAAAATGCTATTCAAAGCATAACATATTACTTTTGCTATTCAAAGCATAACAGAATTCAAAATGCAAAAAATGTTCAGAAGACCAATAGAGCTGTCCCCATGTATACAATAAAATATTGTTAAACTGAATACTAAGAGATCTCCAGTTTCCAAAAGAATGCTATTAATAATTTGGAAAATTTGTTAATCCAAAAAATTATAAACAGTTCGTTGATATGCTGAACATAATGGTCAGGTAATAAGGGGAAAAAACTGATGCCAGTCAAAAAAAAACAGAAAACCTTCAGTTTTCATTTCAAAATCTAACAGAAATAATATTTTACAACATTGGAATGAGGTAATGTTTATTAGCTGAAGCTAATACAATATCTTTACAACAACAATCAGTTTTGGGCACAGAGAAGACCCAAAGATGAATTTTGAAGAGTGAATGTAACAGATCATGCAAAGAGTTACAATATGTGGAAGCATATCACTCATCGAAAACCATAACCTTAAGTTTATTGATAATATAATGGATCAGGATAATCATTCTAATATTTTAAAATGTAATTTGAAATCATCAGCAAAAAAAATTGGGAAATAATTCAAAATTCTATGAAACCAGGGACCTAAGCTTACTGCTACAAACATGTTGTACAATTTTCTGATTGTAATGCAATGCTTCTTCTTAGTGTCCATATTTAAACCTTGTCAAATATATTTAGCCAGCAATGAAATATAAAATTTGAAAACAAAATATTTCTTCAAAATAATACCTAAAAACAGTAATAGAAGATGAGTAAGTAAAAAAATAAGACAAAACTAATAAAAAAAAAGTAGTTAAATGTATGCTTACAAATGGTAAGCTATGTTTTAATAATAATCCAAAAAAGCTTCACAAATGTTTTAAGATATATATTTCTGATTTTTATTTAATAGAACAGTAAGTACATATTAGTTTTTAAGCTCAATATTTAATTTTCAGAAAAAATGTTTAATGTAAGGTAGCAACTAGATACACTTCAAAAGTAGGCATATTTTAGATTTCAGGTCAATGCAGTTAAAATCTTTGACATTAATTTTGGCTACTAAAACAGTCCTACCACTTTTATAAGACAATGCAACATTATCAATACACATGTTTATTGCAAATGTGAACACTGCAAAGGATCAGAGTATAACAAGGCTGAATACTTCTAAAGGGAAACTCATATGTTCACAAAAATATTGCTAAGCCAGTTCAGGAACCAACACAGGATTAACTACAGCTAAAGAAACAAAATAAAAACAATGTTTTACGATTAAATAGATTCGAAAGGGAAAGAATACATGAAAATTCTTGCCTAAGTGCAATGGAGAGATTAAGTGCAGATAAAGATAATTTAAAATTGTCTGCATTATGATATGTAGGTAACTCTAAAATTTTTCAAACAGGAGTTAATTGTATGAACTAAAAAAATTTATTTGTTAGGTTTGTAAATCTGTAAATTCTTTTATGTCCACAGAAAATAACTTAAGGCACAAATTACAATTTATCTATCACAGAACAAATTTTGAAAGACAGGCAAATGGAGTTGACATGAACCATTATCATGGTATGATATTAAAAGCAGAACTAAATTAGGAAGAATATCTTCAGTGTCTACAGCTAGCATATAGAAATGAACCTCCATCTCATGCCATTGCGTTCAGATAATTTACAGAAATTACAAAGAGGTTGAAATTTTCTCCTGAAAGGAGAACATACAGAGAGACCTTTTTCTGCTTTAATCTCAGAAAATTGTTGGCCATATGAAAAATGTTAATCTCTATACGTACCAAATCATAAAGAAAGAACTTAATATTGGATCCACAGCTATATATAAAATTATTCAAGATGAACTGCATATGAAAAAATAAGTCTGCTATTGGGTCTCCCATAATGTAATAAAACAACAAAAAGTGGAACATGTCAGTATCAATAAAGAAACTCTAAAATTACTTAATGACAATGGACACTGCATTATTTCCAATTCATAACTGCTGATTATACTATTTTTTGACATTTCAACACTTCAAGAAAGTAAAGTACAGTTCTTTGAAAAAGACCTGAAATCAGCAATAGCGAAAAGACAATGAGCAATAAAAAAAGGAATGTATGCTAGTTTCTTCAGAAGTACAGGAAAGGTCGAAGCCATAAAGTCAAAAGGGCAAAAGACAGTTACAGCTTACTGGTACACTACTAAGTTTCTTTCAGAAGTTCTTCAAAAAGGGAATATTAGGGGACTCATGCTTTGTCATGATAATACATCCTCTTATTCATCCAGACTGAGATTTGAATTTCTTGAATAAAAACACATGAATATGATAGAAATCCATCCTATTCTCCTAATCTTGCTAAGTGTAACTTTTTATTACATTTTTATCTAACACAAAATTTATTTTCATTCTGAAGATTAGTTTACTGGGGCTATAAAAGTACATTTTTCATTGGTTCCAAGAAGTGGATGGCTTGAAGCATTTAACCTTTGGAAAATTCCCCTATGAAAGTGCACTGATATTGGAGGAAACTACTTTGAACATTCTTAAGATCTGATAAATTTAACTTGCGTTCCATCTCAAAACTTTCAGAATGACTCTCATATATTATATATGATAAAACACTTTAGGTGCAGCACCTAATGGTCAAGTTTGACTTAAAAAACTGCATTAATATACTCAAACTGGGACAATTTCAAGTACTTGCTGATTGGTCATTATGCAGTTATGACATACTTCTTCTAACAGGCATTTTGTACAGCTATTTTCTGCACTATAAGCCCTTTTCCATTTGTTTTTTTCCTGCACTATCAATAAATTTCTTCAAATTCATCTCATTTTTTAGCATCACATTTCACATTTGCATAGTACTACTGTGTTCTGTAGCTACGACTGGTTTAATGATAAGCCAGTCTTAGATATACAAAATTGTTATTAAACATATACATAATCCACTTTAATTTTTCTAACTTGAGAAATATCTGTTAAATGTGTTATGGATCAAATTCACTCTTTTTTTTTATTCACTTTTTTGTAAAAACAATATATTTATACATTATGATTGCTTTAGATAATGATGATTCAACTTATCAAACAAAATGTGATAAAAACTTTTACAGAAGATTCCAAGAATGACATACATTTGATCATACCAACAACGAATCATTTAATAGTCCCATTCTGTAATACAAGTACTATCAAATAATAAAATTCTTTTCCTACAAACTGTTAAGGAACAATTACAGTAACCCAGCAACAATGTAAGGAAACGCCATGCATCCATAAGGAAAGTAAAAATTTACAATAAATTAATACGCATTCATCATAACATCAAAAACTATTAGAATTTGTTTTGAATGTTTTGAAAAAAATCTGCAGATTTAATACTTTACTTTACTTCAAGTCATTTACAAGTCACTTTTCTTAGTGTAAAATATTTTCAACCAACATACTAAAATTATATATTTTCTTTCAAATTACCAAATTTTTATAAAAATAGATTCAGTTATAGAGAATAAAACTTGTGGAGAGTCACATTGTCTGAAAGAGCTAAAGCTTCTGACACCCTAGTGAGAATAACAGGTTGAAAGTGTTACAATTCACATACAATAAAAGCTTTATTTAATGGACAAACCAAATTTACCATAGTTACTTGATCATCCAAAGGTTAATTAAAATTAAAACAAAAAGTAACAAACCAAGTATTCAAAACTATAAAACAAAAATTAATGGAAATCTAAATTGGTATAGAGCCAATACATCAAATAGAACAAACCTATACCTTGAACAGGAGAAACTGTTGGCGAAGTAGACATTCTACTAAATTTTGAAGGCACTTGATGCTTACTCCCTTGGAAAAGTAATATTCTATCTTCAACAGAAGGAAATACTTCGTTATGTTCCCCGTTTTCCTTCATCCCTCCATCAGATGACTGATCCAACAGAAGGTCATCAGAAGAAGAATCAAAGTTATCAGTTGTGTAACAGAGGGATGAAGGTGTGGCTAAGATATCATCTTCACTCAAGAAACTAAATGGAGATATTTGCCCATCAGCATCTTCTCGGTCAGGAGTAGTTTTACTACTTTTCTGAGAGAAGTACGGAGACCTATAAGAATGAAAAAATTATCTACGCACAGTCTTGAATATAAAAAATAGTCTGGAAGAAAAGAATGCATTTAAGATTTTAAATTACTGATGCTATAATTTTAAATAACTAACTGCATCAACACATCAGTATTATAAATCTTAATATATAGAAAAAGCTTCACACATGTAAATTTGCCAACTAAAAAATTTGAGTAGTTATATTATCAGCCACATTACTCCTTCTGCAAGTAAAAAACTTAAAATACACTATAGGGACAAAAGTTTATTTTATCTTTCATTTTTGAATATCAGCATTTAGAAATGTTGCTTTATTACAACATCGTTAGTGCTAAAATAAGTAAATTCAAACACAGCATATCATTATGAATTTTATAAAAATTATGCATATAATGCCCTGCACCTAGCTCATTTGCACAGATTCAAACCCAGGCCAAACTACCTCTGTTCAGAGACTTTACTGCTTGGCCACTGGTGGGCAGATATGTATAGTGTCTGTACAGCAGTGGGTACTCAAAATCTATGACAAGCCGAAAGTCCACTCAAGTGGTTTTGTGGTAGGGGAAGAGGAGTTATAGACCTTAAGACACACCCCTGAGGTGCTCTCCTTCAAAATCGAAGCAGAACTGGTAAAGTCATATTATCACTTCTATGGTGCTCAATCAGTCCATGACAATCACAGACACAATCTTGCCCTCCCTTGCCATGATAAAATTCATGCACTTGTTCTGGCTAGGTCAAACAAGTGAGATTAGCCACAACAACAACAAAATATGAATACATTTACATGGCTCTCTTTTAGAAGATGTTGCTACCCCCCCACACACACACTTGGAACCATTTTTTAAAAACAAAAATTATCATCAGATAGCATGATTTAGCACC
This sequence comes from Stegodyphus mimosarum, assembly GCA_000611955.2. Classification (NCBI taxonomy): domain Eukaryota; kingdom Metazoa; phylum Arthropoda; class Arachnida; order Araneae; family Eresidae; genus Stegodyphus; species Stegodyphus mimosarum. Next base: position 459,941 of record KK120561.1, on the reverse strand, counting down.
AATAATGGATAAACATAACACCAAAGACAATCATTAGAACTTCATCATGCTTTTATGTGAAGACAATTCACTTTTGATAAAACAGTTTACTATTTGCAAAGATGGATGTAACCATATTTATCTGTCTTTCTCTCACATTTAGAAAATATTATTAAAATTTCAGATTGGCCTTGGAACAGAATGCATTGGAATATTTTTAAAGTTACAGGTTCAAGAACAGACAATTAAAGACTTAATCTGAAAATGGTAAACAACGGCAATGCATTGTGAGAAATTATTATGATAAATAACTTGATGTTTTTTAAGTTATATCTATAATTTGCATCACTTTACTAGCTGACTAAATAAAGAATGGTCTGTTTCTTCAAAATTTGCACAGTGCTACTAGTGCAAGTATAAGGAGGTCTCTGCCAACTTTTGCTGGTCAAAGGGATTTTTATGATTGGCTAGGACACTTTACATTCATATCCTGAGGGCTATCAAAATACATTAGCTTTACATCAGAAATCTATTTCCTTTCGATATCTTATATAATTCTGTAGGTATTGATCCACTCATTTATTTAATGAACTTGGTCTCTATTGAGATTGTCAGGTGACTTATTACCCCACATATTAAAACAACTATAAGCTCAGAAGAAAGTTTAAACAAACCTTTTTACCTAAAACTTTGAACTTAACAAATGCAAGACTGCTTCAAGAATAATCCCTACAGCTTGCAGAATTCAGCTAAGACAAAATGTATGTCAAAGTTCAAAGTAATTTAATTCTGCAGAAGTGAGTAATTCAAGCACAAAACCCTAGCAAGCATTGGCTTAACCTAATCTAATTTGTGAGAGCAACTTGGCTAGCAAAAGACTAATGCCAGGCTAAATTAATGCCTGTCTTAGAGTAGAGATTCTTCTAATGCTAATTACTAGAGCTATTAATCTTATAAGAAAGAGACTAACCCAAATGTTTTTTTCCCCTTTACTTGCTATATAGTGCGGACTCCCCCCTGATCACAACAAAAGTTGGGACAACATGGGAAATTTTACTCTGGTTTGCTACTTCTTTGCTTATAATTTTGATCTTACAGAACTAGTTTTATTGCTAAAATCTTAATGAGTAAATTGAAATGCAACATTTGTTACTCAGCCTTCATTTAAACAGAGCCATTGAATGATCTCTTGGAATTTTAAAGTGGTCGGATTCCACATTAATGACAAAACGCATTTGAGATTTATATTTATTAATGGAATACTTTTAAAAAAATTGCTTTATCAAATACTGATAAGGTTTATACTAGTTTTTAAAACTGTATCAGAATTTATTCAAAAAAAAAAATTATATGCAAATGTAAAAAAATTATTTATAAAAGTAAATGAATTTAAAAAAAAAAAAAAAATCAATGGTGCAACAGCCCTTAGTGAGCCATGGCCTGACTGCCCTGATATCTGCTTTGCAGACTGTGGACCCAGGAGTGCATGAGCATATATGAATGTTTAAAGTGGAATTGCTTTCAAATGATTAGTTGAATTAAAAAAAAAAATTCTCAGTGTTAACTTTAGAAAAAATTTTCATTCTGTGAATTCCAAAAGAATGTCACTTTTATGAGAGTTAATGCCAATAATAAAGGGAATAAATTATAGGAATATATTTTTCTCCTATATAAAAAGAATCATTTCACTGGCATTTGAAATACATGAAGACTTTTCATTTGAAATCAATACCAAATAAACATTCAGTTTTTTTGGGGGGGAAGACCATGTTTCTTCCCACCTACATGATACTAGGAAATACACCTGTGGAAAGTGCAAAACCCACTATAATATATTGGCCTTGCTATTATAACGTTGCGAATAACTAATTCCCACTTCAGTTTTGTGCTGCCATCTATGCTCAATCAATTGAAACAGAATTAGCACATTTGTTTTGAAAATTCGAACCCGTTGTGTGAGATCGGTCCTACTGTGGCACCTGTTTTGATATGACATTTGTATTGTTGTATGATTCTACTGCAAATATGAGTGAAACACTGTTTTTATTATAATAACTTCTTCTTAATTTTTATATTTCTGCACATTTGGTGCCAGTAACTATCTAATATTGAATAATAAATAATGGCTGAAAAGTGAAAATGCTACTGCATCATGTATAAAAGACACGTGCAATATGTATATTTGATCTAAATAAATGCATGTAAATTTTAATAGTACAGCAAAAAATAATCACAAATTTTCCCTTTTTACTAAAACATACGACACAGGATATCAAAAATGTCTTTAACTTACTTAGTCTTCCTATTTTCCATGTCTATTAAGACAGTTATTATACAGGCAACTCGGTGAATGCTAACATTCCATAAGGTATTAAAAATCCTTTAATTTATTATTCATGACTGCTAGCAATTTCCAATTCTCAGAGGGTTGCCATTCAGCACTGACTAAGATTTTCCAACTTAAATATTATTAAAACTATGCATTACTTACTACCTATGTAATTTAAAAGCCATTTATATATTTCTTAATAACTTATAGCTTTACTTTTTTAATACCTTTAACTGATATAATGAGCTAATTCATGCAATTTACATATAAGTGTTAGCACCATTACTGTAACTAATTAAATAAAGAAATTTGTAATAATAATTACAACATACCTCAGTACAGAACAACTATTTGCACACTGTCTAACAATGAGATTTTTACTTATGTTTAGTCACAGATTAAGCAATAATGTGCTGAATAGAAATGAACATTTTCAGAGTTTTGTAAAATATGATAATACTCAGAAAGGAAACAAAATAATAACAAATTTATTACACTCCTTCAATACCTGAAACTAATAAATTATTACAGTAGCATATTTAATAAGCACATATTCTTTCTTTAAAATAGTAATACTTTTTTATTTGTCAAAAAATGACGTGATAAGGGTGGAAAGAGAATTCAGAAACATTATTTTTAACCAAAAAATCAGACAGTGAAAATGAACAATTTCTTTATGAAACATTTATAAAAATGGTATTCTATAATACAAAAAGGATTTCTTATACAACAAGTGATTTTCTGATGATATAAAAGTTCTAAATTTCATTAATATGCTATTTTTTAAAACATTAAAATAATTCTGAATGCAGAAAATAGACAATCTGAGGGTTATAAATAACATTTTCCCCCAAAACATATATCAAGAATGTCAATTCATTAAAATATTTTAAAAAGAACTAATTTATTCTTTCATTTAAATATTCATAATGAAACCCCATGAGGTATGAAACACTCTCTGTAACCAAAACACTGTGTACATACATTGCTGATAACAAAACTGCCAACATTCATGAAATTATTTATTATTAAAATAATATAAAATTATATATTTACCTGTAGTAAGCAGGAAAAACCCTAAATAAAAGAAAAGTATATATCAATGTAACATAATTTTGGAGTTTTAATAAATTAACAAGACACAGATACTTAAAAGACAGAACACAGCTTCTCAGTCATGTACAGAGAAGGCTGCAGTGGCAGACAATCCAATAAGATAATCCTATTAGTTCAGCAACAGATGCAGAAAGGCATGAGTGAATGCACTAGTATGGCTTCAAGTTAGAACCAAAATAGATCTAGAGTTATGACATTAAAAAATTATGCAACTTTAATGACACCATTTATTTGTTATAACAATTTTTTTAATGTGAATTTTTACATAAAAACCACCAAAATAATATTTTATTCAAATTAATTTTATTCTTTTCATATTATTTTCAAAACAACATCTAAAAAATTTATAATTTCTCCATTTTTTAAAATTCGGTTTTATATTTAATTTCTTTTTGTAAAAAAGTAATGAACATTCATTTATGAGCCACAAGTTGGTAGATTGTTTTGACAAATATACGTCCAGGATATAACCAATGATATAATAGCATAAGAAATTGTCTAAAATGCTTTTTTTATATGTTTTTGTCAAAAAATATCAAAATCTGCTATATTTTTTTAATATTTTTATGCACTGGCAACTTAAGATGTACCACAGAAGAAAAATTCAGCTTTATTTTCCTTGATAATTATCACAAACCTTGAAGAAAGTAGGAGAAAAGTCTTGAAAGAATCTCTAAAGCACGAAATTAAGCAATTTCAGACAAAATCCAACACAAGTTTTCTAGGAATAATATTCTACATAATAAAAATTTGTTTTGGTCATTTGCATACCTAAGCAAAAACCGAAAATGGTTCACGACCTTCATGCCTAAATTATACTTTACAATATAAAAGTGGTTGGTCTATGACAATATAAAAAACAAACTAATAAATTGAAACAATAAGTGCAAAAAAATCTAAGATTTAAAGAAATATGGAAATCAAAATTTAAACAAAATGAAAAAAAAAAACTTTACCTAGGAAGGCTAACTAATTTCAATAAAAAAAATAAAGCAACAGAAGTACCTGAAATACTAGCTACAGTTGAAAAATAATTAATAATGCAATTAAAATAATTATTATAACAGAAGCATGTCAATTCAAACTTTTAAATTAAGCAAATTATAATCTTCTGTTGAAGCTGACTTTATAATAATACTTTTAGATATATTTATCATACATCAATCTGTAAATACAGTACAAATTTACATGTTAAAATCATATAATTTTACAGAAATACGACTTTTTAATCATGAAACATGTTATATGTGTACATATTTTTAATCTGTACAGAAACTCAAAGAAGACTAATCAGTCTTCATGAAAGAAGCTAAATATACACAAACTTAATAAAACCTACTTTAAATAACAATTTTTAATGTGGAATGTAATTAATTTGCATCTACTTATTGTGCTTATTATTACCCCATCCCTCGAACTATTAGTGTCATCTACTTGTGATTTCGCATGAGTACTCATGCACTTATGCATAATGCAAAATACTTCCAGCAAAACTTTATGTTTAGTAAACCTTGCAAAAATTATTGGTTGTAATTTATTCATGTCACTAGGGAGATGACTAAAATTGGGAATTTGCTTTCAAATAGAAATTGATACCGGATTTCTGACCTTAATAACACAACATCCTTAATAATTAATATAAAGTAAATATAATTAATCATTATAAATAATTATTAGTAAATTTCCCTCTTGAAGTATTGATGTTCTCATTTTCCATATTTTTGCCAGATGATTCTTTCACTTTAGTAATCAGATTAGCCAATGCCACTAATATTTCCAGGAACAAGAAAATATAAGCACCCTACTTGCTCAATAAAACTTCTCCTCTAAGAATACATGCTCATGTTAGACTTCCTCTCAAATACTATTCTTTGTTATAATGTTAATGCTCTAATCTATACTTGTAAAATGAAATTAAAACATCTTACAGTATATAAAGAAAATGTAGTTCTTCAGTGCATTCTGAGTTATTGTAATATCTTTGGAAATGAGAAGGCAGAAATCTACCTGTTAAGATTGGATCTCAAATACCTCAGCCTTAAATTCATCATCACTGTAAAATATCAAGTGGATTGTTTCCTCTAAAATGAAAAACTGACAACTGATACACAAGGGTTCAGCTATAAATAAGAACTGGAAACATATTCCTGGACAACAATAAATGCATGTCTAGTTTCTTGTCTACAACTAGGGGGTTTCTTGTTTTAAAGTTTACCAAAACATTTAAATATACAGAAGTTAATTTAGTACAGTAAAAATAAATTTTAAAGTAAATTCTACAATTCAGGAAAATATCGCATATATCTATCTAAAAAGCAGTACCTGGGTGAAGGTTGGCGAGAAATTATGGAAGGGGTTGTATTCTACACAAAATGAAAATTGTGCTATTATTATCCAGCAAGAACTGCACTTATAGCAGGGATTGTCTTTATTTAGAAAGCAAAAAAGTTTTAGAAATGCAGCAATTTTTAACAACATGATTTCAGAAAGTATTGTAGCTTGCAACAATATACTGTACTTAAAAAATTACATTAACATATTAAATAAATATAATACTTTTACATGAATATTTCATAAATGAATTTAAAAACTGAAATTTGAATTTTTTGAATCCATAAGCTCATACTTTGAACAATTACCAAAGACTACCCAGAAGCTACAAAACATATAATTCCATTTATAAAAATATATCCAATAATATTTTCATGCCGTAAATAGCTCCCCCAATTTCCTTGAAAGCGGAGAAAAGTAAAATGCATATTTAAAAGTAGAAATCTGGTTGAGAAATAAAAACTCATTACATTCAGTACACATAATTGTTGTTTCAAAGCAAAAAATACGAAAAATCTTTAATTAAATTTGTATAGTTTTATTCATTTTGATGCATTTTTTTTATAAGTTTATAAAGATAATTACTTTATGGTTTCAAATCTGAAACGTATGCTGTATAGTATTCTGTGATTATGTAAAGTGTTTAAAATAATTCCATAGTTTATAGAATTGTTTTAGGTTTGTGTAACAGGTAATAGGTTTTGTGCATTTATCCCTCCAAAAACATTTTTAACAAAATTGTGCACAGTTATGTTACTGCAGTTGGGGGAGGAGATTTTTAACATATCAAATGTATACAGTTAAAAATTATGGCTGCTTTCTTATAAACTCTATAAATATTTGTTGAATATAATTTTTTTTTCAAAATTCAGTTCAACTGAAGATAGATGAAAAGTAATATTTAATTTTTAAAATACCAATTGTATAAGGAAAATAAATAAGAAAAAGAAAATTGTTTCTTGTAATCTAGAACTAAGTAACATTCATTTAATTCATAAATAATTGATAAGTCTCCAGTTCTAGATATCAGAATTTCAATCTATATTAAAATTCTTTAAACACCTTTTGCTTTTTTTCCCTCTCCAGCTAAAATCTGGATTTCAGAATTTTTCATATGTAGTTTCCTTAATGAAAACACTTAAGGCAAAAATGACTAAGCCCAAACAAACTGAGGAGTGTCTAAAAGTCACTGAGGATGGAAGATGTAGAGAAACTCTGACAGAAGAAAAGAACAAGAAACAGTGAAAATATTAGAAGCTTATAATAAAGGTACCTATTATTATAATCGCATCCATTTTCTTCATCATCCTTTTTCTTTTCCAATGGCAAGCACTAACCATTGTAGGCACTGGCCAATACTTAAGCCAAAAGTGGTGGTCACTTTATTATGTAGGTATCTAATAGTGTGCCACCGTTGCCCACCTATTAAAGTGAATGAACACCTATTAGAGTGAATTAAGTAAATGAACAGAAACTTTTCATGAGTACGGCAGTAAGAGTCACTAATCGCTTTCCTATCTGAGCAGTTTCTCATTGCATATTTTTTCAAGTTTCTGCCCTGAAATAAAACATTAACTCATCAAGGGTTATGTACGTAAAACTCTGCATAGAAGGATGGCTCTAGTCATTACACATAAAAATTTCTGTTAGCTCCTGTTGTATCTGATTTAGGGTTGGATGCATATTGAAGGAAAAGGAGTCAAGGTACAAAGTGAGAGGAATTACAATCAATAAAATCCCATTTATTCATAACATTTTGTAGAACTTTGGGGTTTCAGGGATAAACAATTAATGCTCAGAGGGTAATGCAGTGCATTGAAAATAATTCCATATTAACTATGTTCTGCGCATTTGCTCCTCAAAAAAAATATTAAAAAAAATTGCTGGCTACATTTGATGTGGGACATCCCATTAGATGGATCTGCATAAGATGGAAAGAATTTTTTCCCTAGATAAGATTAAGAGACTTATTGAAGATTCTTCAACATTAATTTAAACTCTCTGCCTTATTTAAAGTTTTTAAAAGTGAAATAACTATAATTAAAGTAAAGTAACAAGCTAAATAACAATTATTAGAAGTTCAAACAACAATATTCAAGATCAATTTTTAAAATTTGCAGTATTAGTTTCGAAGGTTTTACTACAGAACCTGCTTCTTCAGCTGCAAGAGTGAAGACAAGCTTCTGCTTACATGGTACAAGTCAAAACAATGGAACAAGAAAATCCGAGAAAGTTGCAACAAAAAAAACGAAAACACAGCTGCTGGCACCATTTACTGATGAAAAATGAAGCCAACTATGAAATAATTTCTTTAAAGCTGAGGGCAAATGTGGATTGGAGTTTGGATAATTAACTAGAACTGAAAGACTTTTATGAGTATGAAATACCTGTAGAAAATTTAGTTCGCCAATGGAAGATGTTTCTTGTATAATCTTGGCTACAGAAAAATGAAAAATATGATTTTCTGTCCAACAATGTTGAGCAACAAAAGATTTCTGCATTACTTTTGCTCTAATATATGCTTCATGTTCCTTCATGTGAAGTTTTAAGGCTCTGTTAGTCTGATCATGAATATTAAACCACACAGGCAAGGAATATTGTATATAACAAAGGAGTTCATATTCAAAATGGAATTGTATAACAAAGGAGTTCATATTCAAAATGGAATCTTTAGATATGGAGCTGTGAATTTTATTGATAGGAGAAAAAACAACATAAAAGTTAAACTTCTGTAAAATGTGTGCAATTTTAAAGCTAGTTCACGGAAAGAAAGGAATGACTAGAGAATTCTTATAATCTCCTAAAACAACAGAGTGCTTTTGTTATGTAAGATGAAAGTTTTTTAACTGCTTGGTCAATAATACTAGGAGGAAAACCTCTACAAATAGCAACAACTTTTAAGAAGTTTAATTCTTGATCAAGAAATGACTTAAAATAAACTTGGAGTGCTCAGGAAACGAAAAAAAAATTAAAAGGAAGCTAACTTCTGTTTAGTTAGATGTTATGATTTGAAGCATGGTGGAAGGAAAGGTTTGTGGTATACAGTAGTACTGAAATTAGATGTATTTTGAGTGACCAAGATGTTGAGGAACGAAAGGGACTTGGATGTCTCAATTACAAAAGTGAAGTGTATAGTAGGATCAAGGGAATTCATTACTGAGATAACTTTATTTAAATCTTTTTTGTTACTAGCAAACAAAGTTCAAGTAATCATCAACATAGCAGAATCAAATGCAGAAGTTTACTATTTCAAATAATTTGGTTTAATAATAATGCGTGCGTGCGTGCGTGCGTGCGTGTGTGTGTGTGTCAGCAGCAATAGGACTGAGAGGATTTACCATGGTTAATATCTCAGTTTGGTAATAATACTTACTTTCAAAAACAAAATTTGCTTGTTTCAAACACAGTAAGAGAAATTAACTCCTCATTTTTGATATATGAGAAATGAAATTTTTAAAGTCTAGTTCTCAGATATTTGAGACAACCTCCCACTGGAACAATGGTGAATAATGATTTTACATCAAAAGAAACATGATAAAATTTCTAGGAAAAATATTTTTTAATTTATTTAAATTACAAACTGAATTTTTTATGATATAAACGTTATTAATAAGCGAAGCCAAAATCTAAATAAACTGAAATAATTATTTAGCTAAGAAGTAAGAAACAGTACCTAAATTTGATACAATGGGTTGAAATGGGATACCACTTTATGAATTATGGAAAGAGCTTATACTCTTGCACAATTCGCAACAGATAGGATAAGTGATTTTTGTAAGTGAGATGGAAGGATTTGTAAAGATTTATTCACAGTTTTTATTTTTGAGAGGTCCAAAGGCAAAAGTCCTTTAGAGATCAAATTATATGGGCCTCTGTTTAAGAGTTCAGAAACACCTTCCATGTAAATGGTTTTGTCCTTGATGAATATATGGCCACCTTTTGACCTAATACCTGGGTTAAAATGAAGTTCATGCAATATGGATTTTTTTTCTTGCATTTAAGTTAGGGGTTAAAAGCTTATTGTAAGATTTCACATTATGGGCAGTAAGATGTCTAATCATTTCTTTCTGTGTTTTTGAATTTTTTGAGAATTTGTAAATTATTAAAAATTATATATTAAAAATTATATTTGCGAATTTATAGAAATTATTAAATAATAAGAAAAAGTGAAAATTTTCATATTTTAAGATTCTTTAGCAAGCACAAAATCAGATTTTGTTTACTACTGAAAAATCTACCTTCTGTATCATCATTTCTAAATTTTATAACTTACACAATGTCAGAGCTTGTTAATTCAGCGCGCCTGATAATAGCTCTAGCTTGGGATCTGGTAATGTTGCGCATATTTTCAGAATTGACGCCAAGAATATAATCTCCAACTTGAACATTGCCATCCTTCTCCACAGCACTAGCTGGACGGATTGACTTCACAATCATGCCATTTTGTCCTCGATCAACAATGTCAAGGACAAGACCTAAGGCGTATAATAATACATTAATAATAATGCATTCATTTGCATGTAACACAGAGCAAATGAGTGAACAAAGGACATCCTATGTATGACAAACAATAATCTGTGCTAGAAAACATTTTAAATATAGAAATACTCACAAAAAATACTATAAGAACACTATTATAAGCAAAATGAAAACATTTTTAACTTGTGACCTTATAGTACACAGTCCAGTCACATTAATGTGACCACCACGTACTTTCCATGTCAGAGTTAAATAACCAATCACAGAAGGCAGGTGGCAGCACAGTGCAGTTGAGCGTATATAAAGGGTGTGTGAGGGCTTCGGAAAACATTTCAATCGTTGGCGTAATGCAGAAACGAAGCGATTTATCTGACTTCCAAAAGGGCATGATCATTGGCTTTCGGGCCAAGGGTGGAAGCATTTCCGAAACGGCTGAGTTTGTGAACTGTTCGCGTGCCGCCGTGGTAAAAGTGTACCGTGCATGGCAAAATGGGACTGTCCAAAATCAGCGACGTGGCAAATGTGGTGCACCACGGGCCATAGATGACAGAGGCGAACGACGGTTGCGGAGATGCGTTCGGGCAGATAGACGGGCTACCGTTGAGCAACTGACCACCAAAATGAACCAAGGGGCTACCAAAAGTGTCTCCCAAAGTACTATTCAGCGAACATTGCTGCGTCTGGGCCTCCGAAGCAGACGCCTGGTTCGTGCACCTATGCTGACTGCTGTTCATCGACGGCGAAGGCTAGAATTTGCACGCCAGTACAGCAGCTGGACGTCCACTGAGTGGCGACAGGTTGCGTTTTCGGATGAATCGCGTTTTATGCTCCATCGGACAGATGGACGTTGGCGTATAAGGCGTGAAACCTCTGAAAGGAACCACCCTGCAACCATTGCCGGAACGGTCCAAGCTGGAGGCGGGAGCATTATGGTCTGGGGAATGTTTTCCTGGCATTCTCTAGGTTCACTGATCATTGTGGAAGGCACAATGGATCAATACAAGTACGCATCTGTCCTTGCGGACCATGTTCACCCCTACATGCGCATTGTTTTTCCTCAGGATGATGGCATCTTCCAGCAGGACAATGCGAGGTGCCATACAGCTGCCAGTGTACGTGCGTGGTTCGAAGAGCACCAGGATGAGTTTACCGTCCTCCCCTGGCCAGCAAACTCACCTGACTTAACACCAATCGAGCATCTGTGGGACCATCTCGATCGAGTTGTTCGCGCCATGGATCCTCAACCGCGTAATCTAGCGCAGCTGGCCACGGCATTAGAGTCGGCATGGCTCAACATCCCAGAGAACACCTTCAGGGACCTATGTGACTCTCTTCCTGCACGTCTCGCAGCAGTCCGCTCTGCGAAAGGTGGTTATTCTGGCTTTTGACAGATGGTCACATTAATGTGATTGGACTGTGTAATTGATCTGGACTTGACATTGTTTTGATTCGTATTGAAGTTTCCATCAACATACTTTTACTCACTGGTACAAATTAAGTAATACTGTTACTGAAATTGTTAGCATGGAAGCATATTTCAATTTTTAATTGTAAATATATATATATTGTTTGCTTTTTGATGTACTTTAGAATTAATGAATGTTTTTCAAATTGAATTTTATATAATTCATTGGACTTTATATAAATAGCATAAAAACACAGTATGATATACGCACTATTGGAGTAGACTGGGTTATTTGATTTGCCAAAGCATATTAGAAACAGCTGCATTTTGGAAAGAATGCTTACACAGAATATTTTCTAAAGGAAATGTGCTCATATTACACATGAAGAAACCAGAAAGGAATCATTCAATTGGCTCATCAGCTTTTATGCATAGAATCCAAAGCAAATATCTTTATGTAATGGCTTTAGCCATCTGGCCAGATTACACATGTATAAAAAATACTCTTGTCATTTCATATGATATGACAATTTGTTTGCTTAAAATAAAGCTAGAATTTTTATTTGCATTTTTTTTTATTTTGGTAAATACACATAAGCACATAGCAAATTCTCTTTCCATCTTTTCTTTTTAATTGCTCTTTTAACAGTGCAAATAAAATAAGAATCAAGTGAATCTAAGAAATGCCTGATTGCTTACCATACTTAGCCCAGAATTTTACACCAAAAAGATAAAATTAAATGGAATGTCAGTCACAGATGCCAAGCAATATTTATGAAAAAAACAAGAATTAGGATGATGAATGCCAAAAAAAAAAATTTAATTTAAACTTTTATTTTGCCTATTCCGTTTAAGGCATTCAGGTCATTAAGGCAAAATGGTTCTCACCTTTAGATGTAATCACATGCATTATATATTTTAAGCATCTTTATCTTTTTATATTAACATTTTTTTGTTCATTACCATTCATAAACTTCACAAAATCATTTCTATTATGATACACACACACACACTTCCAATACATTGATTCCCAATGTTTTCTTATTTCAAGAGGTGAATTTTTAGATACAACTGGTCAACACAGCACAATTTTCAAATTTGTTACTTGTTTTTTATTAATAGCCAAATAAAGGGTCGATTAAATAACATCATGAAAAGTATTATTACTATCATCTTACTACTACTGATTCAAGCTATCACTGCAATACTGTAACATGAATATTTTATAAGAATGAAACCACAGTTTGACACCAGTAAAATATTTTGGTTAAAGGACTTTTCAAAATAAGATTTAAGGTTCCAAGTTTATTATTTTGAGATAACCATACTTTCATCACATTTTTCTAATCTCTGCCATTTTTTCGTTTTCTTTTGCTTTGTTTGGCTATAAAACAATTGGAACATTTTAGTCAAAATGTGAAGAATTTGGCAAAAAATTCACTGTTACAGCAGGAAAAAAAAAAAACTGCGACATCACTTTAAAAAAATGAAGAAAAAAAAGAAAAGCCATTCATTTACATGTAAAACTAAAAAGCAGAAATGAGGAGTAGAATAAGTCAAGAATCCACATCTCAATACCAAAGTACTCATGCAACCCACAAAACCTTATCGTGACAGCTACTAAGCAAATCTAATTATGTATGTAGCGTTATTGAGAAGAATTAGCAGCAGTAATGGAATAAGAATTTACACTGATAACTTGTTTCCTCAATATGATTTTCTGTTACAGATTGATGGAGAATAGTGCCTGACCCAATAGTACTGCAGATGTTTTAATCTTAACAGAAATTTTCAGTATAAAAATAATTGATTAAATGAGAAGAAAGGAACATAAAATGATATCCAATACAACACAAACCTTAATTTTTGCATATCATAAAATGCTATATCATAGCTAGAGATAGCAAACATATACCAAATTAATTTCAAAAACTAAAATAAGCAATTATGGATGTGACTGAAGGTATATTAAAAAGTATGATTACTGAGTTTAGAATTCAGTCAATGCCACTATAGCATGCTGTTAGAAGTCAAAAATACTCATTTCCTGCTCTCATTAACTGCAAGAAGTTAATAGCTTTGAAATTTTACATCTAAAATTAATTTCTTTCTCAACTAATTAAATGGTGTTTCATTTAATTAGTCTTCAGTTCTTAACCTAAAATCTCTGATTTTCTATCATCTTATAGCCATAGAAGCCATCTTTACAGCCATAGATCTTATGGCTTTTATGGCTATCTTCTATGACTAAAAATTCAAGTGATTTATGTTACAGTTATTGTAGACATATAAATGTAATTTAAAGTTTATAACTTAAAAAATGTTAGCTCATACAATTATTTTCCAATTAATTAGAAAAAAAAGTTTCTTTTTAAAAGCATCTTTTTTCTCAGACATATCAAACTTGATTAGCACAGCTATTCACTTGCTGTTATCAAGCAGAATACTCATAGTTGGCAAACTGAGTTTACTTCTCAGCTAAGTTATTGACTGCCTTACCTAAATCCCCAACTATGAGTATTGCTATACCAAATGCATACAATGTTTAGATGTTTGGCATACAGGAAGGGACTAAATAATACACTTAGTGTAGTGAAGTGGATCACTTATTTCTCAAAATGTAGATACAATAATTAAATGTTTAGAACCCAAAACCTTTTTTGTTGTTATTGTGTTTCATTCACTTGGGAAATGTTATTAATAGGCTGTGCAAGTTCTTTTCTAATGACTCATATAAGACTAATGGAAAATAACATATCACTAGTGCAAGAGTTTAGAGTGAATGCAAAAAACATGTGAATATTGTTTATCTAATTACGAGTTATCTTGTAGTTGGCTCTGGAAGCACTAATGAAACAACAGAGAATAATTTTAAAAACATAAAACTGCAGAGAGGATTGCGAACAGATGCACCATATCAGTGTTGGCAGCAAACATGTTAACAACGGAGATTATGGTTAAGGATTACAATTCAAAAATTAAACATCATTTGTAACAACTACAGCGATAATAATAAACAGTAGCAATGAGAAAATTACAAAAATTATGATTTGCATCAGAAATAAAATTTTTGAAAAATATCTCACTACACCTAGACAGTAAGTCAAATTCTGTAACTGAAGCATATAATAGAAATACTTGAACTGATATAATAATTTCTGTGCAAACATCTGCAATTATAAATTACAGACAGTTAGTATAGGTCAATGATGCCTTTACTTTGAATTCCTAATTAACAAAAAAATTTTCTTATGATTTTCAGTCCAACTCCAGTACAATTATCATAGCAATAATATGCAATACGTTACAAATGATATTTGAAATTCTTACTTAACTTAAGCTAGTACAAATGATTACTAATATTTTTAAATGCAAAATCAGCTGATGGTGTGTTGAGTTCAGTAAGACTGGATAAATTAAGTTGTACAATTGTCATGATCATTACAAATGACAGTTGTAGCCCAGCACATCATAATGATTAACAAAACAAAATAAAAACTTTGATATGATCATTCAGATTTTAAACTGACACAAGAAAGGAGTCATATAATATATAATTTGCTATGAAACATAAACATAAAAACATGCACATGCCACAAACTATTAGAACTTTTTCATAGTCCAAACTAATGTGCGTACACAACATGTTACTTAGTAAAACTGAAATCAAATCTTATTATAAGAAAGATGTACACTGCGAAAAAAAGGGGTTACAATTCTATATCTCCCATTCTACTGGGCCAATTGACAAGATTCAAATTGCGTTTTTCATGTCTCGAAAGCACGACTTAGGATATGTATTAGATTTATAGATAGCGTTGTTCTAATATAGGTATTTCAGCACAAAATCGGACTTTTTCTGAAATGGTATGCCAATTTTTTTTCATATTTCGATTCTACGACTCGAATTATGCAAAAATACCAAATTTTGTAAAAATCGCATGAGTAATTTTTAAAAAATTAGCTCTCAAAATTCTAGTTCCTCAATGTTAATTGAATTTGATATATATTTATTAATATCTTTTTTTCATTAAACTTACTTGATTTCTTCTTTCACACTTAGAAATTTAGGTTATAAATAAAATTCACTCATTTTTATGATTTATTTTTAAAATTTATATTTTTAAATAATTTTTATAAATTTTTGAAAAAAATTTTTTAATTGTAATCTATGAAATTTTTACCATCAGTTTAAAGTAGATGTATTTCTAAGCATACCTGCAAAAAATAAGACCTTTTTTATTCAAAATTTTATAAGATATACTTGAATTTATATACATATTTGCATGCTTTGAAATTTAGCATATTTCTTAAAAGTGCTTATAACACAAATGTGGTTTATGTAGTTTGTAAAAATTACTTGAAAGTATGAATGATAACTTTTTTTTCACTCGTCTGCAATGAAAAAAAGAAAAGGTTAATAGGTATTTATAAATTAAGAAGTTCGCCAAATAAATTATTCTTGATGAAAACTGAAAAAAATATTGCAAGATAAATTTTTGAATTTCTCCGTAAATTTCTCACCAAATTTTAAAAAATTTAATATTTAGGCAGAATTTGAGTCATAGAATCGATATATGGGAAAAAACTGGCATGTCATTTCAGAAAAAGTAGGATTTTGTGTCAAAATACTGATGTCAAAATGATGCTATATATTATTCTAATATATACCTTAAGTCATACTTTCGAGATATGTAAAATGGAATTTGAATTTTGTCAATCGGCCCAGTAGAATGGGAGATATAGAACTGTCCCTCTTTTTTAGTCCAAACAGGCTTTGTCTCTGAAAGACTATTGTTTTCGTTTTGCGATTTTGCATTGATTCACTATCAGCTGTATCCCTTTTCAAATTGTTACTACTAAATGTTATCGCCTTGTATTACATTTAAAGAAATTAAATAATGAAGAATCTGTATAAATGTTTATATATTTCTCCAAATTTGCTAAAACAACATTACCTAGAGCCATCCAGTTTTGAATAACATACGTTTCCACCCGAATATGTGCATTTGGAAGCAATAATTTGGAATTTGTTTTATTATTCATTATTATCATTATTTATTCATTAAAGTTTCACTTTGATGAACAAACTCAATGATTTAAAAGCAAGCAATGGCAACACTCTACGGAAAAAAAAAAAACCTTTTTATCTCCAGCACGCACAACTGTGTATGAGAAATTCTAAAGATATGCTAATTTTAAAATTATTTTGCGATATTGCTGTTGAACTGAATTTTATGGTTTAAGTGCGAAGAACGTTAATATAATAATATTTAATAAATAAAGGTAACACACAAAACGTTAAAATAACACCCCTTTGGATGTAATTTAAGATTTGAAACCTTTCAGTTTTTTTTGGGGGGAGGGTGCAGTGTACATTTACGTAAGCATAATATGTTACTTAAGTATGAATTATAAGAATTTCAAATTCTATCAGCCAAACTTTGTTGAAATCCAGATATGAGAAAAAATACAAATATTTCCTAATACGTTTCAAATAAAAACATTTCTCATACTTACTATACAATAAAGCTATGTTCTTCCAATTCAATTAACTTTTTAATTGACAGATAATTGCAACCTATATGGCGCTATGAAATTTATTTTCAAATTTTATAATCACAAAGCTTTATTTCTGATGCAGACAATAATGTACAATTAAAAAAAGTTATACAGAAATTCTGTAACTGAAGAACATAACAGAACATCAGAAATGCCTTTTTATTTATACCTGGTATGACTGTTAATCTATAGCAACCATAAAGTTACATACTTTAACTATACCATTTAAAAATCATTTACATCTTAAATTGATTAGCGAAATACTACTGTGAGCTGGAAAATTATGAATTTAAATAATTATAATAAAAAGTACAGATAATAAAGAGAAGATGACTTTAAATTACAGAAGCTCCCTTTTCCTAGAAAACATAAAGACAATAATACTTGAAATAGCATCTTCATACGTTAAAATATGAATTATCTCATCTGTTTCATACACCATATATTTATGATAGCATAGATGTTCTTACAAATAACAAAAATAATTTAAAAAATAAATAAAGAAAAGAAAGATAGAGCTGAAAGGTTTCACATTTTAAATTACATCCAAAGTGGCATCTTTTTTTTTAACATTTTGTCTGTTACCTCTATTTATTAAATATCCTGTTCTTGACACTTAAACCATAAAATTCAATTCAAAAACAACATCGCAAAGTAATTTTAAAATGAGCATATCTTTAGAATTTCCAATATGCAGCCTCACGCTTCGGAGATAAAAATGTTTTTTTCTGTACAACGTTGCCATTGCTCGCTTTAAATTCCTTGAGTTTGTTAATCAAATATTCAAAGTTTTATAAAATATAAAATCAATAATAAAACAAATTCCAAATTTGCGCTTTCAGATGCCCATATTTGGGGGGAAATGTTCAACATTCAAAATTTGATGACTCTAGGTACCGTTCTTTTATCACAATGAGAGAAACATACATACATTTATGCAGATTCTTCATTATTTAATTTCCTTAAATATAATACAAGGCAATAACAATTGGTGGCAACAATTTGAACAGTGAAACAACGCTTTTCGCTTTTAGAGAATCAAACACAAAATGGAAAAGCGAAATTAATAGTCCTTCTGGGAAAATTGCCCCTTTGGACTAATAATTCATAAAATGGTCATAAAATGAATATAATGCTTTTAAACAAGAATAAATACATAATTCAATACAATATATGACACAAGATATTACCACAGCAAAACAGTATTTCAAATGCAGCAATTTACCCAATTTATTATTTCCTTTTTTGATTTTGACAACCCTTTCAAGTGCAGCAGGTAAAAGTGGAATATCAAATCCCCATAACCTTCCACCTGTGGACAAACCAGGACTGCTAAAAGGTGTTGAGCAGCGGGAATCATTACCAAATGAAAATAAGGATGAAGGTGTCTGTGATCTTGTTGCATAAAAATTCAGGGGTTCTTCATAAGTATGACATACACCATTGTACTCCTAGGTAAATGTATATAAAAATCAGATTTCCTGCAAAATCGGATTTCATGTAATATTAAAAATGATTTTTGAAATTGAAACACTAACTTTGTAACATAATCATAATTCTTAATTTACAATTATGTGTAAATGTTACAGAATGAATAGGAATTTACAAAAATTTGCAGAGCTGCTCCATTCGAAACAATTTCTTCTCTACTTTCAATTGGTTCTTTAAAAGAAATCTGAAATAATAGAAAAAAAACTTTAATAGGAAAATGCACATATTCCTAAATTCTATTCAACAAAATAAGAAATAAAACAATTGATTTTTTTTAAAAAGGATTTATAATTTATCATTCAGGTCATCTTTTATTCAAATCAATAGTTAATGCAGTAATAAAGGTCCCAACTACCAGCTACTGCTTGTAAAGAAATCAATTTCTTGCTTATCTCTTTAGAGTTAATCAAACTAATATCTCTTTACTATAAGCAAAATTACAGCCCTAATCAGAAATACCATGTATTCTCCCTCCCCCCCCCCCAATGGTCTTCTTAAAAGACACAAACTTTCACTGGTACTGCAAAATGTTAGAGAATATTAGAACTTTTTTAAAAGACAGACTACATATATTTTAGCACAATTTTGCACTAACATCATACGCAGTACTAAGTTACTAAATATTAAATAGTAAAATAATAAACTGATATCACATAGAATATTAAATATTACAAAATGCTGAGAAATATGTTTATTTCAGTTTCATTTTTTTGTTTTTATTTATTTTTCATAATGTTTTAAATTGAGTTTTTTTTATGAACAAAGGGTTTAATATCAATACAATACTTGTAATATGAATGTTGACCAAAACACCCTGAAAAGTTTTGAACAACTGAATTGCAATTGCAGACAGTGACAGTATTCAGTCATCGAAAGCACTTCTGTTAAAGTAAAATCTATATTAATTGATTCTGCTTTTTTCACACTAACAATTTTGCTAATTTCATTTTCAAAAAAGCTAATGCCTAAACTTCCTACCATAATTAAAACTTCAATGATTGGCACAATCTTGTTATTATCATAATTTATTGTTTTAAAAAATTATTAGACTCTTTTATTTAACCACCATTTCAATAAACCAAATACCACTATAATGAAATGAACAAAGCACAGATATTTATCAAATTTTTCCCTCGTTGCAGGAAAAATTACATAGTAACTGTAACGCCATCCATGTACGATCAGCTATTTTCTGCAAGTAATACTCATCTGCAATGCAAGGAACTTTCCTAAGACTTCCTTCTGGATGTCTGCATCAGGAAAACTCACTCTACAAGTAGAATTCATTTGTCTGGGAGAAACTCCATTGTTATTGATTTCATTTCTGAACTTTCAAATGTGTAATTTTTTTGTAAGCAATAGGTTGTTCATGACCACCAAAGGGTTTACACTAGTGGCTTTCAACATTTTTTGCTCCATGTTTTCCTTTCACCATTGCTAGAAGATCATTTTCCACTCCTTTTTCCAAAGTCATAAAATAAATATACATTTATTTAAATTTAAATTAATTTTAAAGGCACAACAGGAAGCAGGTGGGGTCAGGCTGACCATCTCCGCTCTAAAACTATGATACCCCCCCCACAGAGAACATTTCTCGCAGGTTGAGAGCCCCTGCTTTACACAGTAGAACTCCAACTATCCAGACTCCATATATTATGAACTCACAATAAACTAGCTCATTTGTGTTTCTTTAAACATAGTAAAATTAAGTTCCTTCTTAATTTATATACATGCTTTTAATTTTGATTGAATTCAATAATGTAAAATAATAACAAATATGGTTCAGCGTCTATTTACAATAGAAATACTCTACAGTATAAAATTTAATAGTGTACATTAAATGATTAACTTTTATAATTAATTTACATAAATAAAAAATAATATCTCAATTTTATGGAAAGTAATATGTTACACCTTTTTTACGCAAATATAATGTTCTTGGTTTAATCTCATTAGTACCATCCTCTAAGGAAAACTTTCTACCAAGTTTGGGTAGATAATTGATTTGGGTAGTAGGCATTTTGTTCCAACCCTTTTGAATAGTGAACAATTCTGTGTTAAACGTGCCACATAACTCTCATCAATTGTCAACTATCAACTGGCACTCTAGCTTATATCAGAGATGTTAGAAGAAACTGATATCAGGACTTTGGGCTAGCCAGCAAAGTTCATTTATTTCCATTTCCTCAAACTATTGAACTACTCTTGAGGTAAAAATTTTAATTTGAGGAATTGGTGAACAGTCATATTAAAAACCATAATGTAAGTATTAAATTTTTGGTAGAACGGTTCCAATTCTGCCTAATAAATTTTGCTATTCAAAGATCAGACCAAACCAATAAAAACAAACCAATATTATTATTCTTTTTCTGGTGCATTTCCGAGAGGGAACAGTTACTTGATCACTCAGATCCATACAAATTCATTAGAGCACAATACATAATGTGATTTGTCATTACATATGAAACTCTACAGTCCACAGGCAAGATGTTTTGCAAAACTAATTTATAACAAAAGATCAAATTAGCGATCATCAGCTTATGTGTGGCAGTTCCCTTGTGGAATCAAAATACAACCTCTCAATTAATAGTACAAGCACCATGATAACTTCCAGATATCAGCTAAATGTCTATGGCCAAGATATTTCAAGCAAAGCTAACTCATTTGGTCAGAGGCATTAATGGTCTTTATCCAGCATTTTCGGGATTTTCCTAGTCAGAGCTGGGGTTTTATAATTCAGTCCCCTTTCCACTTCATTGCTAATTCATTCCCTTTCGCATATGATATATGGAACTTGCAAGAAAATCTCATGTATAGAATAATTAAAGTAGTCTCCACAGATAATTACCACCTTCAATACCACTCTACTCTCCTGCTACATCCACTTCAGTAGCTGTAATTAGTATATATTTCTACCAAGCACTCAAAGTATTTTTATAGGCTCACAGCATGAATTGACATAACAGCAACCTTACTTTTCGTTCAGTAGGTACATGGTCACTAATGGCAATTCAGTGCATATACTGAGAAACATACATACATATGCAACAATGCATTTTTATACAAGCAGCTACTTTGATGCCAACGATGCAAAAAATAAAGTGTAAAAGAAACAACATGATGCACACAATTAAAAAACTTTTATGTTACCTTGGCAGGAACACTTCTAGATAAAGTCGTTGGTTTTGCTATTCCTAACCGAACAACACCTTTGGGCACATTCTTTAAAACCTGAGTTGCCATATCAAAGTTTGTATGACGAAAATTTATATTATTTACAGATAACAGACGATCACCAGGCAAGAGACGACCATCCAAATGGGCTGCTGCTCCAGGTACCAAACTCCAAATTATTATCACATTTTCATCCTGAATGCTAGGCGTCAAAGAATCCTGAAATGTTAAAACTTCTATTAAGTTTCCATAATTTATAGATCACTGTTATGTTTATAATTTGCAAATCTGCTTCTAAAATATTTCAGAATGAAATTTTTCGAAACATTTCGTAACTTCAAAGAGTCATTCTAATAAAGAAGAAAATATTTGAATCTGAAAATTTAATCCTATTTGTTCTATGCATCACAGAAAAAAATTAGTAATTGATTTTTTTTATTACATATTTCAAAACTGCTAAAACTTTACTTTTACATAAACTCATTTAATAACTTCTAAAAGTTCTGCTTAAAAAATATTTAGGAAATAAATGATTTACATTTATTGCATATATGAAATGGAAATATTATAGAATTATGAAGGACAAGAAAGGGGGAAAGGATTTTCTGCAGTTTTCTAAAAACAGCTCCCTTATGAAATGAATGATAAAATAATAAATGACTATTAAAGATAAATTTCATTCTTTATGAAGTGAACAGCTTTAAGTTTCATCAGTTTCTTTTTACATTAGATGATGAATTATGCATGATATTATGCAACAAAACAAGTCATTTTTCTGCATACAAAAATTATATATTATAAATAGCCTCAAAAATTATACTGAATTTCGTGGAAAGAAAAAAAAAAAATTAGATAATGTTAAAGTGCAAAAAATAAAGTTAGTTATTAAAGTATAAAATATACCAAAAATACAGCCAGATGCCAAAAATTTATGAACAGCAAACAAGTCACTTTGAATCATACAGATGCAGATAATAACCTAGGAGTAAAATAATGCTGATTACATACATAAATAATACAGAACTGATATACAGGAAAAACTAAAAATGCAAAAGTTAAATAAATAATAAATATGCTGCATAAAAAATTACCATTAATGCTGGTAAGCTTGCAATAATTTTAAAGCAACATTCCTAGAATTACATTAAATGATATACAGTTCATACTACCAGCATACAAAAACTAAACATGCAATACTGCTGGATATGCAACATTACTAAAGCATAAAAGGGGAGAAAGATACTTTTGAAAATAATATTTACAAGACACATGTAACATAAATGTTTATAATCATGCAAGTCTTCAGCACATAAATTTAAAAAAAAAAGATTGCTTTGTTTTAATAAGAACATAAACTAAGCATTCGGTAGGATAAAGTAATAAAATGTTTAATTAATCTAAAAATGCTATATAATACATATAACACACTTGCAGTATTTTATGAAAAATGTTAACATTTTTTGCTCTCCTAAAGATTAAACACAATAAAAAATTAAATTACTGTTTTTAATCTTGTTTAATATTAATCTTAACAGCTTAAATACAATAAAAAATTAACTAAACTTTGCAAAAAAGCTCTTAAACAATATTAGATATTTTCTGTTACAGGACAAACATGTCAAAAAATTTTTCCAGAATGATAATATTCCCAAACATTACACTTCCAGCATGTAAATATATTTTCATCAGTTCATTTTAATCAGGGTAATTTTTTTCTGAACATAAGAAAGATACTTCTAGGTTAATTATTCCGAAAAAAAAGTGAGAGAGAAATAATTAAATGACACACTTATTATTATTTTTTTTGTAATACTTACTTTGAAAAAACAACATTGCTTTAAGAAATAAGAACAACACATTTAATTTAACAGTGGTTAAATAGGTAATACTGCTCACATATCTTTCTGCAGAAAAACCATTTGATACATGTTGCCTGTAACAGAAAAGGTCCAAAATATTTTTGTTTCCTTCAAGTGAAGTACCCAATGAAAACAATCTAGAATTTATTACACATATTTTTAACTAAAATCAATGTTTTAAAATTAAATTAAATGAATATAAAATAAAATCACATATTTTATTTTTGTATGACATAATAAAAATAGTAAAAACTGATGTACATATTTTTTTTTTTTAAATTATTAAAATAATTTATTTTATCAAAAATTAAATATATATATATATATAAAATAAATGCAGAACTGCATTTTTAAATAAGTTTCATAAAACTGTTTTAATTTATAAGGCAACATCTAGCACATCAATATAATTCTCATTTCTCTTAACTCCTGAAATGTTTTGCAACAATAAATTACAGTAATATACAATTAACTTTCTCTAAGATAAACATAAATAAGATGGTTGCAGTTGATTTTAGTCTTCAGTGAGAGGGTTGCTTTCAGTATGTATAACATTCAGTATATCTTTTTCTGTTTATAACAGAAATATTCAGTAAAAAGGTAACAGTTACATATCTGTAACAGGGTAACATTCAGTGTACTTTTTCTGTTTATATTCTCAAACTTTCCGATCACTTTCTAAGCTGAGCATTTTAAGAAGATAGTAATGATTATCACAGGATTCACTATATTGGTGACATAACCATAAACAATTTATATTATAAAAATACTTTCATATGTTAAATAAACATAACAGACTTACTGTATTTACACAAGTGGACACAATTTTTATGACATTTTAATTATGTATGGAAGAAACAAAAATATACAAACACATTACCAAATAAATACACTCATGTCCATAAATTAAGGATAATGCAAAATCAGGCAAAGGAAGAGTTAGAAGCAAAACAAATTTGACTTATTTGTAAAGCTTATTTATTGAACAAAAGGTAAAGAGCAAAAAAAGATGCTATATGTTTGATATTATTAAAAAAATTAGCGATTTTTTCTTCCTGGAGAAAATTACAAAAAAAACCTATTTACAAAATACCAATATTACATGGTTGGTATGATTTTTAATACATTGTATATTATACCACTCAAAAAGCAATCCTCTCCGAAGTTCCGGTACACATGTAGGAGGAGGTTAACGGGCTGCAACTCGTCGGCTAAGCATGTCCCACACGCGCTCTACTGGATTCAAGTCCGGTGATAATGCTGGCCAGTCCATACGGGTGATATCCTCCGATTGAAGGCATTCGCTTACGATGTTTGCACAGTGAGGATGGGCATTGTCATCCATAAACACAAATTGCGTGCCCATGGCACCCCAAAACAAATGTACATGTTGTTACAGAATGATGTCCCAATAGATTTGGCTTGTCATGGTTTCAATTTGAACATGCAGGTCAGTTCTGAAACCCAGAATAATTCCACCCCAAACGAGCACTCCTGCACCACCGTAACGGTGTCGTTCAATGATGTTTTCTTGGTGGTAACGGGTACCTGAAGCTCTCCATATGAAAGTCCGGCAAGAATCAGACTGCAAGCTAAACCTGGACTCATCGGAAAACATCACACAAGTCCACTGTTGTGGTGTCCACAATGCATGCTCTCTACTCCAGGCTAACCGCAGGCGATAGTGAGTTGCAGTAAGTGGAACGCATCTGACAGGTCTACGAGCATATACACCAATCTGCCCTAAGCGTCTGTACACGGTCTGCCTTGAAATTGTCGTACCAGTGGCTGAAGAGAACTGATGAGACAGGTCTGAGGCTGTGTTCCGCCTGTTTCTTTTGGCAGTAACTGCCAAATACCGGTCCTCATTCGGCGTTGTAACTCTGGGGCGACCTGTGCTGTAACGTCTACTCACATTACCATCATCTTGGAATTGTTGCCAAAGCCTGGACTGGGCAATTCCAAGTTTGTCTGATACTTCCAGTTGGGTACGCCTACATTCCAGACGGCCGATAATTCTACCATGTAAAAAATCATCCAAATGCGTCCTTTGTGTCATAACTATTCGGTTATTGCACTGAAATACTTATAAAGTGCCTGCGAACAATTTTACTTCTTTGCCTATATTTCTTATATATCACTCTCTTACACTCTCGTCGTTGTGACGTACCATCGATGTCATCTGGTTACTTCCTGAAATTTGCATATGATTCTTGAAGATGTGTGTAGTGATTTTACAGGTGAAATATTTATTTTAGAGTTTGATTTCCGTGTGACTCCGAATTATCCTTAATTTATGGACATGAGTGTAATACAAAACTGGTTACATTAGCATAATCATATTATTTAAAAGAGGAAATAAAAAAGAAAAAAAAATGGTGATCAAATATTTTTAAAAATTAATAATTTAACAGCATCATACTTGTAATAGATTAAATGAAATTCAAAAAATAAAAAGCTTTCTCAATGTTTCAAACTCAGAAATTATAGCCTAAAGTCCACATTTTGTTTCAATATTTAAGAAATCACACCTTGTACTCTACAATACTGAATCCAAGACCTTCTTCTCCTTTTATCAGATCAATAAAATGTGGTTCACTACTCCATGTAGCCAAAGATGAAAGTAATTCCAAAGATCGCCTATTGAGGTTTTTGCAGTTATTTTGATAGCATTTTCGAGACACAAGGTAAGAGTCAGACTTAGCTTTCACTAGCCTTTCAGACCAAGGAATTAAAGATAAATTACTAGTCCAATGATGTGATCGACCACACGTTAAATAAATGTTTGGTGGAAGTGATTTGAAAATGGAAAGAACTTCGGAATATTTCACATCTTGCAGCTTTTTACCATTCACCTGCAAAAATTAAAATAGGCATATATAATTCAGTTCAGTTATAATCCTAAACATTTGTTACAAAAAATTATAAGGTAGTTATGCTAAATTTAAAATGTTAAGTATGCTCTAATCCAAAATCAAAAGAATGAAGAGCAACAATTAATAAATTACAAATTATCAAAACACATATGATTTTACTTTAAGCAAATTTCTAATACTAACATTTAAAAAATTAGAAAATTCAATTCAGCAATAACATATAACATTTCTTTATAGTTCGATTAAAATATAAATGACATTCATGAGTGAAAACAGCAAATACAGATTTAATACAATACTCTTGAATATCACTTGTTAATTTAGTTTCCTTTTAATTAGCAGTTCTTACCAAAATCACCATATATGTGCATACATTTTATTTGAAATCTGAAGAAGAGCTGATCAAAGAAATAATGCAGTACCTAGGTCTTAAAACAGCATATTGATGAAAAGCCATTCAGTACTTCAGTTATTAACAAGCAACTCCAGCACTTCATTAATACACAGCCCACCAGTGGCCGAGCGGTAAAGTCGCTGAATACTGGTAGTACTGTCTGAGTTTTGAATCCCACAAACAGGGTGGCTGCATGGGCATTTTTATGGTTTACCTCATGTGTAATGTGTACACGAACCAGTTTCCCAAGTCTTTCACAAAGGCATCCCTCCCTTTAGGCTATACCAGGGGTCGCCAAACTTTTTTGATCATCGCCCCCTATATAATTTTTCGAAATCTCCATAGACCCCCCACAAAGGTAATTTTCAGGTAATTAAAATAAAAGTATATATTAGTCTAAATATTTAATAAATCAGAAACAGTAAGTAAAGTAGCTACAGATTTTTTACTTATTAATGAGATGAGTGTGCCTGGTGTTTCTTGGCAAGGTTCGCTATATTGGGTTCGAAATTAGTCAATTTTAACCGTAAATCCCCTCGAAGCTCCACATTTAATTTATTTCTGTTTTTAGCTAAAATTGAATTAACGTGACTGAAACCGACTTCAACCATATACGAACTTGGAAATGCCAGCATAAATGGCTGAACCATTTCGTAAAGTTTCACATATTTTTGCTTTATATTTATATTAGTCCAAAATTTATGTATTGTCAAATTTTTAATAAGCGTTTTTACTTCAAGATCAGACAATAGTTCAGCAAGCTCATCTTGTATGTTATCGTTATCAATTTGCGGTGAAAATGGTGCAATAACCCAATCAGGGATGTCGATGTTTTCCAAATCAATAAAGCGCAGTTTAAAATCGTCGCTTAATTTCTGAAGATGATTTGTATATATTTCCAAGTCTTCTTTTATTTTTAATTGTTGCAGATTTGAAAAATACTTATAATCCTTACGTAGCAATGAAGATCTAAATAAATTTAATTTTACTTGGAAGCCTAATAGTATTGTCCGAGCTTGGATAATTGTTACATCTTTTCCTTGCAGTTTTGTTTGAATGTCATTAAATTTTCCAAATAAGTCTGCTAAATAAAAAATATAGTTCTTATTGTTTTGGAGTTCATTGCTTAGAACAGGATTTATTTCGTTCAGAAATTCTGTCGTGAAGTCAAATAAATTGACGAGCCGTTGCAAGCATACACCTCTAGACAACCATCTAACCTCGGTGTGCAGAAGTAATTGGTTAAATAACTCATTGTTTTCCTCACAAAGTTTGGCAAATAATCTTGGTTTAAGAGGTTGAGCTTTAATTTGATTAATAGATTCAATACAAAACTGTAAAGCTTCATGTAACTACAGATATTTTGCTCAGATATTCAGTTCAGATATTTTGCTACTAAGTTGTGTCTATGCAACACACAATGAATAGTACGAATACCTGGCACTTTTTCTTTGAGGCATGTAGCAAAACCTCGGTAATGCCCTACCATAGAAGGTGTGCCATCTGTGGTTACTGCTATTATATTTTCAAGCGGAATGTCATATTTATTTTAATATTCTTGTAAACATCTAAAAATTGTCACTCCCTTCCCATTGGTTCCAATATATTTAGCAAATAAAAATTCATCAATGACTTCTCCTTTAATTTTACTGAAATATCTAACATACACCATAAGAACAGCAGAAACGCCAAAAACACATTCATCAAGTTGTATAGAGAACTTGCAATTTTTTACCTCCGAAACTACTGTGTTTTCTGTTTCTTCGGCCATTTCGTCAATACGCCGTTTTACAGAATTTGCACTTAATGGCAAAGACTTTAAAACATTAGTAGAGACTTTTTTCATCACATTCTCAATGACGTCTTTAATTGCAGGTACTACAATTTCTTCTGCAATTGTGTGGGGTTTTCCCCTCTTTGCTATATTAAGCGAAATCTTGTACGAAGCAATTAATCCTCCTTCCTCTTCAATTTCAGTAGACTGTTTCATAAAACTTTTTAGAGTTGGTCGACATGTGAATTTTTCTTTGAGCTTTTTGAAAAATTCTAATTCTTCATTTTTTTTTTATCTGAATGAAGCCTTTTAAGATGATCTTTCATTTTTGACGGTTTCATGTATTCATTTCCAAAAGTTTTTTCGCATATAAGACACATAGGAATAGTTTCATTTGTCGGTGAACAAATAAATCCAAATTTTAAGTAATCCAATGAATAATACCGACATTTCTTTTTAGATACTGAGGCTGTCATTTTTAAATTAGGGTTCTGTAAATAAGTTAAAATTAAGTTGGTATATGATACTGATCCACATTATTAAAGCTTACCTTTTCACAAGTAACAATAATTAAAATTGATATCAAAACTAAACGAATAGTTTTATAGAAACAATAACTAATTATCCAATGGTAGATATAATAGTAGTAATAATGACACTACAAGCATTTAATACTGTTCACAGTTCACAAAGATAGCTAAAAATGCATATGATATTTGCGTTTGTAGCATCCAGTGTAGAATTGGACAAGCGCACATATGCATCTGACTCATATGCAAGGCTCGAATGGTTTGCGATGGAGACAAAGGGCGAACCAATGACACGATGCATAACTGCCGTATAAAAAAGAAGAAAACTAAAAGAACTAAAACCACACACATAAGAAAGAAAGAAAACGGAGTACTGAAGATTCCCTTCGCGCTTAATGCATAGAAAGCCAACGGCAGTGTCGTTGCTCGCCAAGTCTGTGCCAAAGGCTCCTAATTGGTTGATGGGTTCGCCAGCAAGAGACACGGATAAGCCTCAATCGCTCTTCTGGCTACATACTATGAGTCGTGCAAATTACAAACTGGTCACAAGGTCAAGTTCTGACGTCACGGTATACATATGAAAACCCATAAGGAAAAAAGGGGCAGATTGTTTTCTGATTTATTATTTTATTTTCTATAAAGAATATAATATTAAGTCAATTATAAAAATATTTTAAATTTTTACGTACGCAGTTAGATATGCGTGATTTGTGTATTAAGAACTGTTTTTCCTTCAGGTCCCAATAGACCCCCATTCGACCCCTTGGGTCAGATAGACCCCTACTGTTGTTAAATAGGGCGACCCCTGGGCTATACGGTATTTCTACACCTTCTTAGCATGCCTTTGTGATGTAGTAGTCAGCACTGGCGCATTCGAGAGGTCCATGTTTCAAATCCACGTAAGGGCACTGCTCATTTTTCTTTTCTCCTTTCAAAAAATTCCTAATGTCTCTACTGTGGTGCCTGAACTAAAAAAGGTGGTGGATGATGATTCTCCACCACCAGGATTTGGTGATTCGGTCCCCTAGTTCTCAGTTGTTCTTTCAAAAAGTGAGTATATAAGGTATTTTTCCCACCTACTTAGCATGCCTTCGTGGTGTAGTGGTCAACACACTCACCGCATATACGAGAGGTCCATAGTTCGAATCCCATCAAGACGGCTCATTTTCATCTCTCCTGCTTTCCAAAAATACCTATGTCTCTACAAAGCAGATAGTCCTTGAGGCTTTGCTGTAATTAAATATACCAAACCTTTAATACATATCCCTTCACCATGCTCAACGAAGATGGAACCTTAATCTCATTAAAAAACCTTACAGGAAAAATAAACTTGGAATGTTTTCATTACAGCTTATTCATTAGACCCACACACAATTCTAATACAGTGGGGGGAATCTGAAAGGTTTCAGATTTTAATGGTTGCCGAAAGGGGTTTGTTAAGGTTTTTTATGCTCTTGCTGACTTTGCAATCTACAAGTCTGCTGTTACACTCACAACTTTTTTAGTCTTTTTAACTTTATAATTCAGCATCATTTTCTTTGTACTTACACCATATGCAATTCAACAGCAAAATTACAAAAATGTTAAAAGTAGCATAGCAGTGTACGTTTAGAATTCCCAATGCAGCTTAAAGTGCTGGCACTCATTTTTCTGTTTTTTCAAATGTTTTTTCAGTTCATCATATCAATATTCAATTTTCTTACTAAGATGGCTTTACAAAACTTTTTTTTTGTCTTTTTTTTATTATTAACGTTTTTGCTTTTACTTTATTTATTAAATATCACATTCTTGGTGCTTATGCCACATAAAATTTGATTCGACATCAAAATCACAAAATATTTAAAAACAGATCTTTAGAATTTTCAACAGTCTCATGCAATAGAAATAAAAATGTTTATTCTATACAGTGTTGCCAATGCTCGCTTTGAAATCACTGAATTTGTTAATCAAAAATTTGTAATTTGTTCAAGTTTTACAGAATATGAAATAGATAATAAAACAAATTCAAAATTCAAAATCTGGGCTTCAGAGTGACCATACTCAGGTGTAGGACTATGTTATTTAAAATCTGATGGTTCCAGGTACCGTTGTTTTTTCACGACGTGAGAAATATACATACATTCATGAAGATTCTTCATTTCTTTCAATACAATACAGGGAAATAATATTTGGTGGCAAAAATCTGAATAGTAATAAGTTCTTTTTAGAGATTCGACACAAAATGCCATTTTGAGACTAATATCCCATATGGAACAAATGCCTCTTTTGGACTAATAAAATGTGGTGCAGAGGACATTTAATATAACAATTGTGTTATATTAAAGTGTTATATTAAAGTTATATTAAGTCAAATTTCAAACTTCTGTTATTTTAAACAATATTTTTAAATATTTGGCAATATATGCATACATAATTTCAAAGATATAAACAGCAACTTAATAATATCGAGAAAACAGTGAAGAATTTCACAACAGTTGTTATTTCACTGTAACAGTTTAACAAAAATGCACAGTACATTATTTTATCATTAAAAATATAAATTTCTTTTGTTAAAAACCAAAATACTAGAATAAGTTTAAAATTTATAAACTACAAGTCACTAAGCAAAATACACTTCTTCTATAAATTTATAACACTAATTGTACCTCTAACAGTTCATCGCCAATAAACAGCGCTCCACTGCGATCAACACTATACCCTTTGCATATATCGGATATAAAATGACGAAGAACAGATTTTTCATCTCTTCTAGTTTCCACATTGAAACCAAAACCTATTTCATTGTCATTCTTTTGCAAACCTGTTACCTGCAAACAAACAGAAGTATTTATATGATGCACAAAGAAAAGCAAATAATTTAACTTCAAGCAGTGCTTTATACAAGCTGCACATAATAAAAGCTAAAACTTACAATTATTTCAATTTTGTGCCCAAGTATTTTTTCCCATTTTGCCTTTATTTCTTCTGATTCAGCAGAACTCATTGTATATACTGTAAGAATTAAATACACTATAAGAAAAATTCATATGTAAAGGCAAGATATGGTACAAAAAACTGTTCATACACTGAAGTAACTAAACAGGGTCTTGGAATATATTCAAAGAATGATTTTTTCATACTTTTGCATTTATATGCTATAATAAAAATTTTAAAACAATGATACATACTGAATAATATTAAACCTTTTCTTCCCGTGCAACACTGTATTAAAAAGTTACCAATAAAATTCAAAAATTACAGTAACAACCCAACTATCTGGCATTCAACTAAATGGATACCTCATATAAACAGAATATTTTAAAATTTTGCAAACTTTTCTCTTTTTTAACAAAAAATTAAGGAAATGAGAGATTTGCAAAGATATCATAAATTAAGTATAGCACCACAACTAAGAATCTCATTTATAGCATCTCAAATCTGAGTACAATTACATGACTCTCCTTCTGGTGTTGATCAGGACCATCCATTCACATACACCATTATATCCATTGTATTGTTCCAAGCATCCATCCTTGTAAATGGACTTGTAAAAAGAGGAGTTCGTATGGCACGGGAACATATGAGAGATATCCAAATTCATGACAGGCATTCAGTCTGCATGACAAGAACTACTCTTGCCAGATGCTTGACATTGATCATTTTCAACATTCCAGATAACTATTTTTGACAAACTGTTGGCAAACAGTATGGTTTAGCACCAATAATGATAAATATCATGTCACAAAACAATCAAAAGACTTTCATCTTGACCTTGCGTAAACCCAGTTAATTCTCGACAAGCCAATGCAGTTTTTGCAAAAAACGATAGAAGTTAAGTGCTATTAATCTGTTTTCCTCTCACATTTTGATCAAATGATTAAGATTTGGGACCTACCCTCAACAGAACAATATGCAGTAGAATATTTTCAAAATTATGGGATCCTATCATGTGTGCAGGGACATAACATGAGAACTGATTTGAAACTGTATACGCAATCGCAATGCAATATGAAAAATTACGACAAGCGATTTAAATTTTTTGTATCCTATATACATAATTTGTATCCCTTAATGACCTAAATAAAGAGCTATCAGCTCCTTCAAACTTCTGCCTGAATGACTGGCACAAGCTTGACTAGATCTCCATCAACCACAGGATTTCATAATTCGATGATGGTTTTTTTTTTTTTTTTTTACATTAACACCTAGGAAAATATACTAGCTTTTATATCTTAAATGTTTTTTTTTAAATCTTATGAAGTGTTAAATTCAGGCTTTTGAAATAAAAATTGATAATAAATTAGATGACTGCATTTATAATTTCAGACTGTCGTGTAATCAGATTAATTAAACTAATTAAATCATATTCCAAATTTCAGCTGAACATATCTAACAGCAAGTGTTTACTTTAATTAGGGGCTGTTGGGCTGTTAATTAGTTTTAAGAGCTTACTTACTCAGTTAATTAAAGTTTAACTTTTGTTAATTAATTTGTTTAAGCTTACTTTTCCTGGGGGGGGGGAATAAGTCAGATATTTGGCTTTTAGCTTGAGCTTCTACGGTTTTCTCTGTTGAAAGAGAAAGGCATCTTAAATAATTTTTTAGTATTACTTGAATTTAAAAAAATACCAATAATTGATTTATCAGTTTGAAACTTACAGACACTGTACAAAAAAATTTTGGATTTTTGGTGAACTTATATTTGTTAATCTAAGACAGTTGAAAATTATTTGCAATTAAGTTTAATTTTTCATTAAAAATGGAAAAGACTTTTCATGCTTTGAAAATCAAATTTTGATGCTGTGAAGTTAGAGTCTTGTCAGGTGTTTCTTTAAGGTCTGGCTGCCATTTCTTCTGATTAACCTCTGGGCAGATTTTTGTTAGGAGAAGGGTTCCCCCCCCCATTTGGCATTAAAGACGAAATGAGTTGAAATGAAAGGAAAAAATACAAATTTTTAACCATTTTGTTCTTGAGGTGGATGCTAAATTTCTCACCTCTTTTGGGACATTGACTGGAACGCAACAGCCATTACCCATTAAAAGTGCTGTGCATGCTTGAAAAAGCAGACCTTTTTCAACTATATCGGCAGCTAAAATAATCTCCATCTCTCTCAGAAGTGCATATACTGTGTTTGGTGCAATTAGGCATGTACTTAGCCCCGCTATTTTATTATGCCAGCCTTGACTAGATATAAGACAGGTATCTGCCAATAACCATACTGATTTCTTGAAGTTTTGCTATGGGTTCAGCAAATGTCTACTAAAGTTCAGATTCTCAAGTGATATTTTTCATCCTGATATTGCTTGAGGGAATTCGACCACTTCAACATCCATCACAGCTCCAGTGATATCCTATCTACGACCTTGTTGTCAGCTCAGCA
This sequence comes from Stegodyphus mimosarum, assembly GCA_000611955.2. Classification (NCBI taxonomy): domain Eukaryota; kingdom Metazoa; phylum Arthropoda; class Arachnida; order Araneae; family Eresidae; genus Stegodyphus; species Stegodyphus mimosarum. The sequence continues at coordinate 425,283 of KK120561.1, read as the reverse complement.
GGCTTATGGCAGTTGCCTTTAAAAACTCCTAATGAGTGGGTGCTCTCTTTAGCAGGAAATTTTCTGGTTTATGGCAGGTGTATTCCCAACTAAGGATCAGATTGTCAATATTAACAGCTTTTACTTAGAGAAGACCATTTCTTTACCTCAACAACATAGTTGGCAGATAAGTAGCTTCCAAAATTTTTTATAGCATGAAATTCATTCAAATAAATTTCCGTTTATTATCCAAAATTCTATCACACATTGTAAAAAAATTAGTTCTCAGGATAAGTGGAATTTAATATTTTGTTAATTATTTAAAATCTCTAAGCTTCTCATATAAGTGACAGATAACATTATTCTTAACATTGAAGAAATTGTGCTAGTCAAGATGCAATTATTATTTAAGAGGCTGTAACCAACCTGTATGGTGAATTTCAAGTGATATTCTAGTAAATCCTGTAATGAGGGTATTAGATTAATATTTAAGATGTTCTATTATTATAAACATACCCATATAGTGACCGGGTATGAAAGACTAGTCTCAATATATCTCCTGCATGTCATAAAAGGTGATTGAAATGGGTACCCAGTGCTTGGGGATATAGCTGAGTACCCTGCTTCTGGAGACAATATCAGGGGACTGGTCCTCCAGGTTGTGGGTTAGGCATAGGGCTAACAACTCTACCCCATAAAAAATATTCCTGTTGTGAAGTCTAAGAAGCAAATACCGGACTGCTTTTACAGAACTAGACTGAAAAATTATCAAAGGACCTGCATTCAGGAATATGCTTACTTTTTATCACTCTACAAATGTTGATTGAACAGATGGATTCTTAAGGATTACATTTACTGGCAATTCAGGAAATATGATGGACTGGCAGTAGGGTTTGGAGAAGAAAAAAACATATCCTTCTTTATAGCTGTCATAAAACAAAGCATTTATATGGAACTGTTTTCATCCCCAGAAAAAAAAAAGTCATTTAGTCAAAGATTTTCGGGCCATTTCATTGAGATTGTGCTTTTTATGTCTAAGAGGAAATTTTATAAACTATTCTATTATTCATGTGTATGCGCCAACTGAGGAAAAGGATGATTTTATGATGAGCTTCACCATCTCTGTGGCTCATGCTCTAGATATGATGTAAAAATTATTATGAGCAATTTTAATGCTATAGTTAGTTGATAATAAGATTTAGATCAGTTATAGGAAAATACAGCTTACATGCCAACTCAAATGATAATGATAATAGGCTTATCAGTTCATGTGCTTCTCGTGATATGATGGTTGTCAGCACAATGTTTCAGCACAGAGATATTCATAAAATAAAATGGAGATCTCCTGATAGAATCTATAACAACCAGATCAATCACGTGATATAGACAGTTTTTGAACTTCTGGGTGCAAGAATTTACAAAGGAGCTAATGTAGATTCTGATCTACGTAGGTTGATCCAAAAAAAAGTTTACAAGCAGAAGCATTTGAAACGTAATAATTGTGGAGCGAATATTTCCACCCAGGGTGGTTGACAGAAGGCGCTAGTTGTCCTAGAGCGGTTCTAAGAGTAAGTAGCGTCAGTACGCATACACTTAAGAGCGACAGTAATGGCACGACGTCTCGAAAAGTGGTCTCACATAGAGGTGTGAGCCGTAATTCGATTCTTATGGGCCAAGAATGTGGCCACATCTGAAATTCACAGACAAATCGTTGAGGTATACGGGGACAAAGCAATGAGTAGACAACAAGTAGCGAAATGGAGTCATTCTTATCAAGCAGGCAGGGAGGATGTGGAAAACCGCAACATGGAAGCGAGCGGCCGTCCAAGTTCTTCAAGGACGGATATCAACACGGCACGTGTTGAAGAAATCATCCAAGGGGATCGACAAGTAACCGTGCATCAGATTGCCTCAGAGTTGGACCTGAGTTATGGTAACGTTCAGCGTATCGTAACTGATGAGTTGCGATATTCCAAAGTTTGTGCCCGCTGGGTTCCACGTGTGTTGTCCGCGAAGCATAAGGCCACTTGAATGATGTGCAGCCTCGCATTTCTTCAGCGATACCATTCAGACGGCCAACACTTCATTGATCGCATCGTTACCGGTGATGAAACATGGCTTCATCACTTCACCCCCACATCCAAAAGAGCCACAATGGAGTGGAAAACACGCTGGATCACCGATGAGGAAGAAGTTTAAGGTCACACCCTCTGCCGGTAAAGTGATGGCAACCGTTTTCTGGGATACGACTGGTGTTATCCTAATCGAGTATTTGGAGCGTGGCCATACCATTAAGGGCGATCGTTATTGTGCCACCTTAACGAAATTGCGTAAAGCCATCCGACGCAAACGGACTGGATTACTGAGCAAAGGCGTCATTCTGCATGACAATGCCAGGCCCCATACACCTCGCCAGACTCAGGAATTGCTGAAAAGGTTCAAGTGGGAGGTCTGGAATCACCCCCCATACAGCCCCGATTTGGCTCCAAGTGACTATTTCATTTTTCCTGCGTTGAAGCGATACTTATCCGGAACATGGTTCACCTCAGACGATGCAGTGAAAACAGCTGCCGAGAAATGGCTCAATGAGCAGGGCCCTGATTACTACCAAGACGGGATGAACAAGTTGGTCGAACGTTCTGACAAATGCCTAAACAGGTTTGGCGACTATGTGGATTTGTTGTATCTTGTTTCTATTGCTAATAAATATTTTTTCATTTGCCTTGTAAACTTTTTTTTGGATCACCCCTCGTATTTTTAGTGATCTGCAAATTTAGAGGAAGGATTTCTTTAACTAGGGGAAAAAAAAAAAAAAAAAAAAACAAGAGTATTCATGTAAAGCTCAATTGTGAGAAGTTAAGAGATCCCCAGGTCTACAAAGAATATCAAAATCAGCTGCCAAATGAATTTACAGAGAAAGCAACTGGGGATGAAGTGAATGATAAGTGAAAACTTATTGAGAAATCTATATTATCCACAGCTAATACACTGAGAGGTAAGGAAGAAAGGTCAAGAACTGAATGGTTTGATGATGAGAGCAGAAATGCCAATGAAATAAAAATAGAGCATATAAAAATATGCTTAGTAAAAAATTCACAAGAAGAGCAGTAGGCAAAGAAGATAAAAGAATGCATAAAAGAAAAAAGATAATTTAACAAAGAGGACCAACTTAGAGTCGAACTCCTCAGGTCTAATCATGCCTCCTCAGGTCTTTAATAGGAGTCCTGAAAAGACTCCTTCCTAAAGTTTTAGGATGATCATCTCTCAATCATGAAAAAATTATAACAATTTTGTGCGACTATGAAGCAATAATGAATACTCGTCCATTGACGTATGTCTCGGAAGGTTCAAAGATTTATCTCCGATCCCACCTTCCATGTTTCTTCATGAAATTCGACAAGTTGGAGTTCCTGATTTGGATAATACAGATGCAAAATCTTTGAACAAAAGGCTTATTTACCGATAAAAACTTTTACAGGATCTACGTAAAAGATTTCAAATTGAATATCTCGGACAGTTACGACAAAATTATGAATATAAAGAAATCTCACAACCTCTGAAAATAGGAGCTATAGTTTTAGTGTCCGATGATAATAAGAAACGAAAGATTGGTTATTGGTGAAAGTAACCGAGATTTTCAAGTCTCGGGATGGACATGTGCGTTTAGTTAAGGTCAAAACTAAGCTTGGAGAAGTTTTGTGACCAACCAAGCGTTTGTATCCTTTGGAGATAATATCCTCAGATGAACAGTCTAAGTTTAGAAATATGGCTAGCAGCTCTTCTGATAAGACGGAGACTTACTCTAATCCTGATGTTCGTAATGATTTGCCTCAAGACCTTGAGCGAAAAGATTCCATCGATAACTACAAGAAGAGGTCAAAAGGTAAAGCCTGTCCAAAGGTTTCAGTCTTAAATTTGACTTGTCAGCAAATTTAAAGGTGGGAGTGTGTTGAAACTATCGCCGTTAAAATTGTTACCAAACACCACGTGATTTGCGCATGCACGCAGCCAAAATGAAACAGAACTATAACTGAACTTTAGAACTCTTAATGGATGTTTGAGTGAAAGATATAACCAGTATCTTCTCTCTCTGTCGTGTATGTAATTAGTTAGTGATGTAAATTAAATGTATCTTATTATCTTATAAGCTTCTCTTTTTTTAGATGAGTAGTGCCTTTGATATGTACAATTAATAAAAATATTCCCAGATCTACCTTTGGAGAAGAATGAGAAAGAAGATCGACCAAAAAGATAAGGCCTTTTTTTTTTTACCTCTATTCTAAGAATGATTATCTTGTTAATCATAACAATCATTATGCATACCACCAAATTATATTTTAGATTCATACAAGACATTTAATTTCACCACAATGATTGCACTGTATCATATTAGATGATTTATTTTCGATTTAAGACACAAAAATTCCCATTTGCCATGCAATGAATAGTAAAACCTTTGGCAAAGACAATAAAATTTCATTCAAATCAATAGGTCAGATAAATTCCGTAATGAATTAATGGAAATTTTTTTTGAAAAATACAAAATATTATTTCTGTCTAATTAAAGATAAAATTAAACAGTTACTCCAGAAACAAGACTCAGTTTATTGGCTGTAATTCTTTTTAAAACTCATATCACAATAGACGTTATACCAAATGACATAATCTAACGAAAAATATCCTTTCCAAAGAACCATATTTTCTTCTCAACTTCAAGCTTTTATGATTGCACCTCAAACAGAACACTGATTCTTCACAGTTTCAATTTTTCAGTCAATATTCCTAATCCTGTAATACTGGTAACAACATAACAATAGCATGTCTTAAATTCATACTTTCTTCAAGTTTCAGAAAAGTATAAAATCACTAATTTGTATATTCACTGTAACATTTTACAGCAGTAATCAACCATTTAATATTGGCTATTGAATATACTATTTAATCCTATATTTATAATGCATTTTCTCCTAATTTTGTTCACAATTATATGTGTGTGTGTATGTGCATGTTCTTAAGATTACTTAAATTAAATTTTCGCTTAATTAAACAAATATTTTATTTACTTAGGCAGATTTACAAAGTGTGCTCATAGACTAACGATTTTTTTTTAATGAGAAAAAGATGGCTAACCTTCAAATAAATTTATCTCCAAAATAATCATCAGAGTCTATGCAATTTTTTAACATTTTTTCAGATTATCAAAACACTATTTATAGGTGTTGGAACTAACTGTTTGCAAAATACACGTAACATCTGACTTAATATCAGAGACATTTTCAAATTTTGGATCCCCAGTGGTTGAGTCCCTGAACACTGGTGGTTTGGTCTCATATTCAAATCCCACAAATGTACTGGCTGCATGGGCATTTTTGTGGTTTTCCCCATGTGTAATGTGTATACAAGCCAGTCTCCCTCAGAAAGTCTTCTACAAAGGCATCTCTCCCCTTAGGCAGATAGCCCTCGAAGCTTTGCCATAATCACATAAACCAAACCAAAAGCCATTTTCAAATTTCTATCCTTTCACGACTACATTAAGCTTCAGAAAAAGGAAAAGATCAGCTGATGATAAATCAAGAGAATGTGGTGGGTGATTTATCACTGCAATTCAATGCTTAGCAAGATACAGTTGTACATACAATGATGTATGAGGCCTAGCATTATCGTGTAAAAAAAAAAAAAAAAAACCATTGCCCAGAATCAAAAACAAACTTTCTAACTTGTCTCATCATCCTATTTCTTAATCGAAATAGACACCTCTCACTAAAAAATACTGATTAATTGACTGTTTTTCAGAAACAAATTCATAGTGAATAAGTTTATTGTAATCAAAAAATGTAATCAGCATTACCTTTGATTTTGACATCCCTGCTCCCCCCCTTTTTTTTGTCTCTGTGTGTGTGTAGTATGGGAGTAGATGGTCATTTCCACTACACACTTCGTCTTTTTGTTTCTGGGTTGTATTGCAGATACCAGATTTCATATCCCACTATTCTGATACACTTCAAGATATTATTGTCATTAGTCAGCAAATCTTCACAGCAAGCTTTTCTGTTTTCTTCTTTCTGTTCTGTCAAAATTGAACATATAAACTGAGCACAAACTTTCCTCATTTTCAGATTTAAAATTTATCTACAGCTTTCTTTGCTTATCCCAAGCATATCTGAAAGTTGATGAGCTCTTATCATCCATCAGCTTTTACCAAAGAATGAATTTTCTCCACATTTTCCTCATTCTTTTAAGTTGAAGGGCACCCTATCTTTGGTTTATCTTCCAAACTTTCGCATGCACATATAAAATGGTTGTATCACTCTACACTTGTTTCTTGATAGCAGTGCACCACCACATACAATTTGAATCACCTTTAATGTTTTTGTACCAGATTTACTTAATTTGTAACAAAATTTAATGTTATAACGATGTTCCATCTCAAAGCAAATTTTTTTGTACAGTACCTTTTCAGTAAATGAAAATGACAAAGTAACCAGTTTAAACAAGAGTTGAGATGTCATTCTTTCTAAACCCATATTTATTCTCCCCCACCCCTTTTTTTTTTGTTTGTTTACTGTTCTTTTCATTTATCCAGTTACTTTATGAGCGCACCTTGCATTTCAAAGAAAACTTTAAAAAAAAAAATTACAAAACAAAGAAAACCTTACAAGAATACTTACTATTATTTGCAACAGAATGAGGATTAGAAATAGATTTTCGAGAGGTATTAGAATACTCATGAGCATAATGAATTTTATCTGAACCTATAAAAAATTTAAAGGGTTTATTAGCAAAAACAAATTTATGGTTTTTAACATCAAAATTTTATAAAAAAACTGAAAACTTTCAGCATCAACAGTTATAGCATATGTTATTTAATAACACATGCTAATATAAATAAAATGATTAAATATCAATAAAATGGCTTGCATCTATATGACTTTATTCCATTAACATTGATTTTGAATAAATATAAAATTTATCTATCTTAAATAAACATAACAATGAATTTTTAAAAAAAGCAACAAAATATAAAGAACGTATTTTAACGTTCTCTCTCATACATTATACAACATTAAGTCTTATGTACAAGAATATCTTTTATAAAAACACAAGATTAACTTTGAGATTAAAAATAACAAAATTTAATTACAGTACTAATCAGTGTGATCTGTATTGAATATATGCTTCCTACTACTGTTTAGTGTGATTTCAATGAATTATACTAGAATGCTACAAATAGTGTTTATGCAAACCAAAGTTATGCCATAAGAATTCAAATTTTCTTCTGTGATGCATAATAATATCTGGTCCAGATTTCAGAAATGTAAAATTAAAGCATCAGGAAATAATCATGACATAACTGACACTGCAATAAACCATAGATAGCAGAATTCACACAAATTTAAAATAAAAATAAAATAGAATACAACATATTGGAGAAAAATATTAGTCTTTACCCATTGCCTCTTGCAAATGTTCAAATTTCGAACCATGATGGTACCTTGCAAGCTGCAGTTTCACATATTTTCCAGTATTCCTTAATATTTCCACAGCTTCACAATTTGAATAGCCTTTTAAAGGATGACCATCCACCTGATATAAAAATCAAAAGACAACTTAATGATCAGAGAATGCCAAGAAAACTGAAGGGAAATTCTTCTCTTATACACTGGGAATAATCATATACGGTACCTTTCTATGGTAACTTAATTCTTACTGTGCTATTAAAGATAAGATATAATTATAAAACTTTTGAAATTATAAACTTTACAAAAACTTTTTTTTAAAATTTTACTAGTTATAAAGCTATATATCACTTACTTTTTCTTCACTTAATTTTTCACTCCACAATAAATAACATTTATAAACAACTTTAAAAAAAAAAAGGACTTTCAAATTGCATGAAAGTTGAAAAACTATAGATTAAGATAATGATATAAATTGTGTTAGAAGAGACACAGAAAATTAATTTTTCCAAACTTAATTTTCTTTTCACTACAAGCATACATTATAACTAAGAAAAAATATATATTTATATTACTATTAATATCCAAGTAAAAATATATATTGCATTTCTAAAAAATTCCTTCTCTTCAGATATTTTGTATAAGTTCCAGTTATTATAAAAAACAACTTTCAGAAAGAAAGTCACCTCTACAACTTGATCATGCACTCTGATTTGGCCACATAGATCTGCTACACTGCCTTTGGCTATGCTCTTCACAAAAATACCAGAAATGTCTTCTATTAGGAAAAATAAGTTTAACATTATTATAAATATAACAAAATTAATTCAGAAAATAAAAAACTATTTAAAAATCAAAACTAGATCATCAACTAAATGACGATTTTTAAACAATTGAACTAAACATCAGTTCAAGATTCTAAAACACTTTTATCTTATATGATTATCAAACCTTTTTTTATATAAGAAGCATCATTTAGATTACCAAACTTATCAGCTTATAATACATAACGCTTATTATCATTCCAAATGCTGTAAGACAGATTTAAACACCTCAAAACAGACTTAAAGGTAAATAAATTTATTTTAAACACATCACAGGAATCATAAATTCAGAAAATCAAGCAATCAAAATATGAAATAAGAAAGCCATTATGCTGTAACACAAAATTGAATAATTATTAAATAAATTATAAATTTTTAAATAATTAAAATTATATGTCATTGAAATCAAACAATATTAAAAAAGGTTACAAATTTCGCAATAATCAAAACTTTAAAAAATTTTAAAAAGATTTTTTTGTTTATAATACGAACATGCTAATAAAGCAGATTAGCAAAATTAACAATGTGGGTTACTGATTTTTTTATTTAATACCACACTTTTCTTAAATCAGAGATGGAATAATATATAAGAAACATAAAATATTTCACAATTTATCTAAACATTTCTAAGTATCCAATGAATCTGAAACGAGTATATTTTCACACTGCCAATCTTATACTGACCAATAACTGCACATTAATCAATCAAAATTTTATACACTTCATACAGACATACATAAACAATATATAATGGCATCTATCACAAACATATAAATCAATAAAAATTTATTAGAAAAATTATAGGAGATTAATGCCCATATAAATTAATTTAAAATAAAGCAAGACTTTAAAGAAAAATATAAATGATCCATTTAATACAGTTCAATGCCTTTAACATAAATAAAAATTTTGTTAATTTAAACTGACTATATCATGAAATTTTTGAAGAATTAAAAATGGCTATAATATGCAAATACAGGCAAAAAATATCAGAATGCAATCTTTTCACATACCTCTTTCACATACATAGCCTGCCACAATTATGCCTAAACCTTGATGATCTTTAATCAGATTAACTTCAAAACTTTCCATATCTACACGTTCATTTCTTCTATACAGAACTGGATCCTTTTGCATCTGGAAAAGAATATACAAACATAATAAAATGCAGAACTACTTTAAAATATACGTATATAAATTAAGTGTACACATGTATGCAAATTAATTGGGACAAAGCGATTTTTTCATAAAATTTTAAGTCTGTTGCCAATTGGTGCCAGCAAAGCCCTCGAAGCAGTTTTAACTGCTTGAATGTCATTTGGATGTTTGCTTCTGTCTACTTTTATCGTACCATTTTAAAGCTTGTTTCTGTAAGATGAGGAAATTACTTTTGCATACTTCTTTTAATAGGTTTTGCATTCGTTCATTTTAGTGTACTAAAAATGGATTAACACCTTGAAAGACAGCAGAGATTATCACACTTTACAGTCACACATCCATAATTGTAACAATTATTGCTCCCATTGTTGATGTTGAAAAATAGCACTTCTTGAATTCTGAAGAAACAGAATGAAACTGGATCATTTTCTCCAGAAAGAAAAGGTAAATGTGGAAGGAAAAGGAAAACAATTCCAAAATCTGATCAATTCCTACTATGAAATGAAATTATTAACCCAATAAAAACTAGCAAAAACTATAGAAGAGATATATTGTCTAGTGCTATTGATGTTCATCCTTCAAACAAGCAATGTAGATATCTTGCTGTTGGCAGGAAGGTGAGAAAGCCTATTAAAAACAACTTCTGATACATCAAATGAAGCAAAGCCATTATTGTGGTCCAAAAAATACAAATCTTGGACCACAAATGACTAGAGAAAAGTCATTTTCAGCTATGAGACTCATTTATTGTTCATGCTTACAAATCTAACATTATTACACGAACCATGGATAAATCAATATGACCTCAACATATCCAACAAAGCATAAAATACTCTCAGAAACAAATATTTTGAGGTTTTTTTCATTGCAGACAGCACTGAAAATCTAGTTCCCATTGATGGAATGATGAATTCACTTAAGTATACAGAAATTTTAAAATACAGGATTGTGACATTCTTAAAACCCTTTGTAGAGACATTTCAACATGACTTGGCTTAACCACTGTTAAAAATCTACCAGAAGATTCATACTGGAAAATAATATTATTGCATTCAAATTGCCTGGAAATTCACTATAAATGTTACAATTATAAAAACACTATAAATGTGACAATTATAAAAACACTATAAATGTGATTTCTTCTTATCAAAAGATGTCTAAATGACACTGTTCATTTTGACATGTTCCTATTTTTGAATCTGTAAAATCACTCACACATTTGTAATTTACAAAAGCATTGTCTCTGAAATTTTGCCAAAGCATAAACATCACCTCAGCTGCCTGCAGCATTCTTTAATAAATAAATAAATAAAGTAAAACAATTCATGCACAGTTCTTCCTTATGGTCACACATAAAAAAATGACAAGTGGCTGAGAGAAAGCTCACACAAAAATTGGCATCGAAAATGAAGCACTTTACTCAGAATGATACCACTTCACAAATAGGCATTCAAAATCCTAAGCAAACAAGAACTAGGCATGATCCGCAATTATGAAATACTTACTAGCAATGTTAACATTCTGATTATTTTGTGGTACCCCTACACATATGTTAATTTGGTCTATAAAATCAGAAAAACAATTTTACGTTAGTTGCAGATTACATAAAATTCTAGAAATAAAGCTATTAAGTAATATATATTATAAATACAGAACACACATAGAAAATGCAAAGATTAGTAATATTTTAATAATATGTTTATTATTATACATCACAACTTGAATATAAATAATATTTTATTTACTTACATAATTCTCTCTTAGCTTGTTTAACATAACTTAAGAATTTTTAGTATACTCGCAAAATTTTCAGTCTCTTCTCTGAATAGAGAAAAAAAAATTGAACAAAAGAACAGATGGCACTTTTCATGTAAAACTTTTTGCAAATGCCTTTATTTCAAAACCATTCAAACTTTCCCTTCCATGGGAGTCAGAAGTGTTTAAGCTATTAGTTACAACAAAACGCTATGGGCACTGATGATAGAATCCACAAAAAAATATTTTTTTTTCATTTGAATGGAATTAATTATATGAAAAACATAATAACAAAATGAACATAAAACAAACAGCAATTCCAAAAGCATTAATAAATAATGCACTTGTGCAAGGTGCATTAGAAAAGAAACAAAACTTTCAAAATAGCGTGCCAACTGGCAGAGGGAGTATGCTACGGCTAGCGAATGCACATAGTGGCAAGTTTAAACAATAAACTGCCAATGGTCATAATTTCACTCTGACCATTAGCTGGTGAGTTACAGCTCTGACCATTAGCTGGTGAGTCTCTGAAGTGAGCACATGCACATGCCAATCATCAGATTAGGGCAATGAAAGAGCTTGAAGAACAACATGTACATTGCACAAAAAAAAAAAAAAAAGAAAGAAAAGAAAGAAAAAAGGGACAGTTCTATATCTTTTGTTCTACTAGACCGACTGACAAAATTAAAATTGCGTTTCTCATGTCTCAAAAACATAACTTAGGATATGTATTAGATTTACAGATAGCGTTATTCTAATATAGGTATTTCAGCACAAAATCAGACTTTTTCTGAAATGACATGCCAATTTTTTTTCCATATTTCAATTCTACGACTCAAATTATGCCAAAATACCGAATTTATAAAAATCACACAAGTAGTTTTTAAAAAATTAACTCTCAAAATTCTAGCTCCTCAATGTTAATTGAATTTAATATATATTTATTAATATCTCTTTTTTTTATTTAACTTACTTGATTACTTCTTTCACGTTTTGAAATTTAGGTTCATTCCAAA